>BMAW01129017.1:26891-80145 GCA_019974015.1 Nephila pilipes | reverse complement strand
TATATATATATATATATATATATATATATATATATATATATATAACAGGCATGTCTTCTTCACAATGAAATCTTTCGATTGTGTTATTGTTTAAAAAGTTAACGTTCCATATTGTGAAGTAAATATTCGGCATTACATATACTTATGTATTTAAGGGATATTTCTAAATTTTTGGAGCGTAGTATGAAAAACAGATATAATATGTGTTATACACGTGTAAACGTATGCATATATTGAGATAATTTTCTATCTGAAAATGTGTTCCGAGTTTTGATTACGCTTTTTGACAACCAGCGTGAGACACACATAAAACCGAAACTAATACCACAAATATCAAAAGGAACAACGATGGCTGATACATGTTAACGCCAAAATCGACTTCAAATATCTCGTGCGTCTATATGTGAAAATTTGGTGAGTAAAGTACGTTATCGGGGGTAATTCTCGTAATCTGATCGTGGTTTGCAATCGCGAGGGCTGTTTCTACTAATCCTTTATGCTTCTCTGGGGCGAAGTTATTATAAATATGACAAAAGCCAAATTTTATTTTGATAAAACTCAAATCTGAAGCACTAACCGACATGAAAATTATCGTTCTGTCATGTGCGCACCGAGAAGCGAGTAGTTCGGATGCAGTTACAGGAAGGCTGCCAGTTGACCTCGCGCTCCATAATTATTTGCCATTAAGCAGTCAATAAATATTACATGTAGGGAATGGCTTTTAACTTTCCACCCTCTGCACTGCAACAAAGGAAAGATCACTTTCAACCTCTGAGCCTTATCACGCAATGCGCCGAGATTATGGCGCTGTTATACAAATATCGAGCAACCTGTAATACAGGTGTGGCGGACGATACGACTAGGGGGTTTCACACAAATGGCGAAAGAGAATTCCATAGGGGTAATGTTAAAAAAATGTTAAGCTATATATACTGGAATACTCACAGTTGTAGTTTTTTTTTTTCCTCCTCGTTGATTTCGCTTAAATGTTGGTCTATTTCTAAAAGGAAGTATTGAAAATATCAACAAAAGTCTCAAAGACACCGTTCGAAGGTAGTTCCCACAGTATAATTATAAGTTTATCCAAGAAATTAAAATTTTTAAGCTTGATTTGTTTCTAATTCGTGGGAAATGGAATAAGACGATGGATACTGGCTCTAACGAAAGCATTCATATGCAGTACAATAAATGTTTTGAGAAAAGCTCTATATCATCTTACAGAATCATAAAAAAAAATCATTTAGTACTTGAATCTTACAGTTGTTATTTAGCTGTCTAAATGTTCAGGTTTCTACAATTATTACCACATGAAATAATGGAAGCTGCTGCACTTTCAATCGGATAGTACCTTATAATTATATGGAAAACATATTAACGGGTTGTGTGGAAGCTAAATACTCAAATGTTTTACTCGGTATCTATTGAAAATTACGAGTTCCTTCGTCGATATCAATAGCCATTGTGTAGCTTTAATACAGAGGAGAAAACATTTTAAGCAAGAATGCCAGTACTTAAGTTCTTGAAAATACTCCCCCCTCTTTCTGTGTGTATCTCTTTCTATATATATACAGGGTAATCAAGCAAAAAGAGTACCCGTTTGTTTTTTGTATTATCCACATCTAAAATATATGCAACAAGACTTTCAACATCATTCTTATTTAATATATCTGTATTTAATGTGAGAGTACCTTTTTTTTTTTCATATTTTAAATGCGAAAACTTGTTTTATAGACATGAGTTCGCGTGAACATCATTAGTAATTTTTAATCTGATTCTCCGCAAATCATTTGAGTAAATCGCCGTTTTTATTCCTTTTTTTTTATTTTTGAAAGTTTATTTCGTAAGATTATGAATGGCAACAATGAAAATCGTTTGCATGAACTAATTCTTTGATTTTAATGAATTCCGAAGTGTATCTGGACATAATTCAAACTTTTATTACTTCACTTGAGATACAGGACAGTTACTACTGGTTTCAGCAAGACGGAACCACTCCACCCACATCAAATCTAACAAAGAAAATGCTTAAGGAATTATTTGATGACCGTGTAATTTCAATAGGCATCTGACTACCATGGTCACCAGACCTCACCCCATTAGATTTTCTTTGGGGTTATCTCAAAAATATGGTATTCCAGAGAAGTCCTGCAAATATCGATGAATTAAAACAAATCATAACTGAAGAAATTCAGTCAATAAAACCAACAATATTACGTAGTGTGTCAAAAATTTTGGTTCAACGTGCTCATGTTTGCATTCAAAATGGTGGCGAACATTCTCAATAATTGCTGTAAGGAACGATAATGTAAAAAAAAATTGAATTAAATTATGTTTTTCAAAAATAAAATATCACAGGATTAAGTAACATTGTGCGTCTCCTTTTCTCTTTTACTTAACAAATAAAGTTGTAGCAGTCCAACAGTGTTGGAAATTGTTTCCCATTCTTAAACGAGGTTCAAACTATTATACTTCAGTATTAGAATAGTTGCCACATCTTCAGATTTAAGGGTAATAAGAAAAGCCAATAGGTACTCTTTTAAATTGATCACCCTGTATATATATATATATATATATATATATATATATACGAGGCATGTTTTTTAAGTAAATACCGTTTTGCGATTCCGCCGCCGCAGCGCTACGGTCGGCGTTCCGCGCATGCTCGCTGGTTACCTACATCTCTTGTCTATGCACTGACGCCATTACAGTCTGATTCTTCATTGTATACGTTGTTTACTGAGTGTTTAAGATGCCTCCGACAATCGTGAGTCCCGCTGATTGTGAAAGTACGGGCTGTTATACGATTTCTTAATGCTAAAGGCGTAAAACCGATCGATATTCATCGTGAGATCTGTGAAGTTTACGGACAAAACATTATGAGTGATGGAATGGTAAGGAAATGGGTGAGAGCATTTAAAGATGGCCGCACAAATGTGCATGATGAAGAACGGAGTGGGCGTCCTTCGGTCGTTAATGAAGATTTGGTGCAGAAAGTGGACAAAAAGGTGAGAGAAAACAGACGCTTTACAATTTCATCATTGTCCGACTGCTTTCCTCAATGTTCTCGTAGTGTTTTGTATCGCATTGTGACCGAGAACTTGAATTACCGGAAATTGTGTTCACTTTGGGTTCCAAAAATGTTGACGGATTTGCACAAAACCCAACGTTTAGGCAGTGCATTGACTTTCCTTGAGCGGTACCGCAATGAAGGTGAAGAATTTTTAGACCAAATTGTTACTGGTGACGAAACATGGGTGGCCTACATCACACCAGAATCGAAACAACAATCCATGGAATGGCGACATTCATCATCACCCAAAAGAGTGAAGTTTAAGCAAACAATTTCTGCCCGGAAAATCATGTGCACAGTTTTTTGGGACAGAAAAGGAGTATTGCTAGTGGAGTTTCTGCCTCGTAATGAGACAATCAATGCAGCGTCTTATTGTGAGACATTGAACAATCTGCGTCGTGCAATCCAGAACAAAAGACGTGGCAATTTGAGTAAGGGTATCGTTTTGCTGCATGACAATGCCCGTCCACATGTGGCTAATCGGACCAAAGATCTCATCAAATCTTTTAAATGGAAAACTCTAGATCATCCTCCATACAGCCCTGATCTGGCGCCCAGCGACTACCATTTGTTCCTGCACTTGAAGAAATACTTGGGCGGACAGCGTCTTCAAGACGATAACGAAGTCAAAACATTTGTGATACAGTGGTTAACAAGTCAGGCGGCAGAATTTTATGAGGAGGGTATTCAAAAACTGGTGCCACGTTATGACAAGTGCCTCAATATTCACGGAAATTATGTAGAAAAGTAGATTAAGGTACAGGCTTTCATGTAAAAATAAAATTATTGCGATATCTTTGCACGTCTTTTTTTAATTTCAAAACGGTACTTACTTAAAAAACATGCCTCGTATATATATATATATATATATATATATATATATATTCCAGAGAAGTCCTGCAAAATATCACACAGGCATGTATTTATATATATATACATATTTCGAAAAATATTTATATAGAAATATATATGTGACTATTGGCAACGGACCTCGTAGTTTTGAGCCTCAGTCAATTGATGAGAATGACGCCTCCTTCTGCAAACTTCCATACCTCACCATCGGGAGGACTTGGGACCAAGACCAGATTTAACGTGCATCAGGCCCACTACACGGCGGGTGTTTGGTGGCATCAGGGCTCGAACCCCCGACTCGACGATATCACTTTCAAGGGAAAATATAGGATATAGGATATCACTTTCAAGAAAGTTAGGATTAGGCCCAGGTGTCGTTCTTATCATTGATCGTGGCTCAAAATTATGAGGTCTGTTATACAAGCTCAGTTATGTGCAGATCAGGTGAAACAAACCGATGCTTGTTTTTAATCTGGATTTTTGGTCCGAGATTAAAATTAATTATGCGGAGGTTTGAGGATAAAAACTCAAAGCGTCTTCTGTAGTTTATTTGTATTGACTCCTCATAAAGCGTATCCGTGATTACATAATCGGGTAAAATCTTTTTGGGGAAAAGTGATTGAAATAGTGCTATTTTTTTCGAGGAGAAGGGAATGAAAATCTTGTTGTATGCTCTACTGTTACAGCTATTATGACTGTCACTAACACAATAATCACGTGATCGAAAAGACTGTCTTGGGGAATAATCGAATAATAATTCATAATTTTTTGGGGGTGGGGGATGGAGTGTAATCTGGGGAAATATTACAATTTCTACCTAACAACACTGAATAAACGGCTCTTTCAAATATTTTTTTCTTCTGAAATGCGGCTTCTATATACAGTGTAGTCGGTCACCTTGCTCTGTAACCTACAAAAGAAAATACTAAAAGTGAAAAATCATAACTTTTTTCAAATGGCTGCGGTAGCCTAGTGGTTATGGTCGTGAACTCGTGGACGGCGGTTTTCATCAAGTCGTGGGTTCAAGCCTTGATGCCACTAAGAACCCGCCGCGTAACCGTGGCTGATGCATGTTTAATCTGTTAAGCTCAAAGTCCTACCATTGGCATGGTGAGGTAGTTAGTAGAGGGGGTACCAGCTCAGCTGTAGTCCTCGTCACTTGACTGAAATTCAAACTTACGAGGTTCGTCCCCAATAGCACTCATGTGGCTTCTTGTGTGACGTTAATAGAACTAAATCAATTATAAATTTTTCAAACCATTCACCGTTTCAGTGACCAACCTGTAAAAAATAGTTTTTTTTTTTTTTTCATTCCTTCTACGATTGACTGCTATAATCGTTTAATCACTTTATTAATTTTCACCAATGATGTTTCCATGAGAACTAAGTCTCAGTGCAATTTATCTTTTACACTTCGAAATAAGAAAAATATATCATTTCATTTTTTTAAAAGGATTAAAAGAGGATTTTGACGTAGCACGTTGAAACTCGCATTGCTTCAATTTTTTTTTCCGCATCGAGTTTTTCATTAAATTATTTCTCATATCGATGTTTTTCCATAAAATTAGCAAATAAATCACTACCTACCCATTCCGTACAATGAGAATAGTTTTACGGAATTTTTAAAAAATGTTAGTCTCTTGCTCTAAAAAAAAAGGTTAATTATATTCTTGATAATGAATAAATCTATAACAGTAACTAAAGCTACTGAAAAAATAATTTGTGTAAATCTTGAAGGTCGTGAATATATATTGATATTAATTCGATGAACAGTTGAAATACTTGAGGAATGTATAGCCAATGTATATTCAGTGAAATAAGCAATTGATAAACTAGTGGTACATAATTTGAAAAAGAAACATTTCTTCTTCAAAGATCTAATGGGATGGGACAAGAGCTCCACAATAAATCAACTATTTTCTTGCAACTTTTCAATATTGTTATATTGTAATTTCTGTTTTGAAGTTAAACTCGTCTCAGTCATAAATCAAGAACTTTCCTTTGATTGGTAACTACAAGTTGTCTCAGGAAGCAAGGTTGTAAAATTATTCACACAGGCATGTATTTAAGGCTAAATTAATTTATTTGAAATTCGATTTTCCATTAATCTAAGTAATTTAATAATCCAATTGTACTTTAATATTCTAATATTTTAGCAATTTAATATTCTGTTAAGTAAAGATAACCTAAGTTCATTACAGATAATTTCAATGACGGCCATAAAGAATATGCATTTATATAAGAAACTTTGTAATTTTCCCCTTTTATATGAACTTAATCTAATTATTTAAAAATCGATTCTTTTCTTTCATAAAGTTACCTATTTTCAGAAGCCATTCTAAATAAGTAAGATCATTTAGATTAATTAAAGCTAGAAAGAACTTTTTTGAACTACGGGCTTTCACAAACTATTAATTTTTTTATGGAATGAACAATATGATTTTAATTTAATTAAATAGCTTGATCAATGTGACACTGTATTAAACGCGCCTTAAGGCTCCCGTCTACAGGACATTTTAATTTCGTGGACGTAATGTTAATCCTACGGAATTTCAACTACCGTTCTCGAATCTTTACTGTTTGGTGTTTTAGTGCAATAAAAAGCATCTGAAAGAACAAAAAATAATGAAGACTTTTGCGGAATTACTTTTTTTTCTCCAATTTTTAATATATTTTTACTCCTATTTTAATTATCCGTTTGTGAGTTTTCCAGTCTTGAAAAAATATTTTAAAATATTTTTAAAAATCGGATGAAAAAAGTAATTCCTTAAAATCCTTCATTATTTTTTGCTCTTTCAGATACACTTCATTGCATTCAAATAAAAATCAAATAGTAAAGATTTGAGAACGGTAGTCGAAATTCTATAGGATTAACATTAAGTCTACGAAATCAAAATGGCGATCTTAATGAATGCCACTAGGGAATGAGAAAAATGAAAGCAAAAGGGAGCCTTAATCAAAAGAACCCGCAGTGACATCACATTTTGATCACATTGTTTAGAGTCGCGCTCTGAGTCAAATCTGCATTATTTACATTATTCAATTCATTATACCGTTGCGATCATATATAACTAAATGGCTTTATTTTTACGGGGGAAAAAAAATTGCGATTTTTTTTTTTCCCTCCACACATTTAACAACTGTTTTTTTTCAAAAATGTATTCGGTTCTGATGTTTGTTCCGATTCCACTGCAATAACGTTTCATTTTACCACACTCTAAAACAACGAAGTTTTTTTCTGGAACAAATCATAATCATAATATTCATACAGCCCCACCTATAGCGCTCAACACAGAGATACAGCAGACAATATTATTTACCGAAAACAAGAGGGGGAGAGGGGCGTGTGCACTCAGCGTGACTGCGTGACCCGTCGCAGGGGCGCGTGTCACTCGTAATCACCCGTGACGCCACCCCTCTGCCCTATAATCAAAGTTACGTTCCCCCTCCAGCCCCGAATTAGGGACATGATACTGGAATTAGACAGCAAACACCAAGCCACGTGCGATGGAAACAATACCTATTTTGCTTTAAAGGGAATCACCTGTTATGTGGTGCTGTGTGAATAACGAGATTGTTTGTAGGGAGGGGGAGGCTTTGTTGGTCTTAGAGTAGGAACTGAAGCAATATGGTGAGTTAAAGACAGCTTAGACAGATAACCTACAATTTTTAGCGCGCATAAGTAAAATACGGTATTGTACTTGCTGAATTTCTAACTAGTTAATACTTGTTAATAATAATTGTCTTTCAGACAAATATATATTTACCTTACAGAATAAATAGTCAACAAGTCAACGTTTTCAATTACCTGACAAAGTTTATCTCTCCATTTTTTACTATCCGTCTTTGTAATGTAGACTCCAACAAATTAAATTCTATGGTAATTTCTGCGTGCCTTTATCTTTTTTGGTTTCACTCGATAACATTAAACTTCTCCTCGATCATTTGAGTCTTTTGTTTATGTTTACACTCTTAAGACACTTCTAAATAATACGGAAATCACTTATACACACAAAAGAAAAACTCTTCACAACTTTTAAAATTTGAACAATACAATATTGTAAAGTACAGCTAATCTCATACGTTGCGAGATCTTGAAAATAATCTCTTACAGAATCAAAACTGCAATATTTCACTTCCCGAGAGAAATGGAGAACTCAAAAATAGGAAGAAACAAAAATAATTAATATCTATTCTTAACAGGAAGACATGATATTATCCAAACAAAGAAATTAATCTAAATTTCATTAAAGGAAAAATAAGAAATGTGACGTCTCAATATTAAGCAGTAAAATCACTAGCGATTGTTTATCGAGGCAGAAATAGTAAAACCACGTATAAAGCAGACTCGCGTATTACTGAATCGCATGCAAACAAGATCCGACTGTAATACAAAGTGTGATTGTTAAATAACGAGACTGACGTTGTGAAACATTCTATTTTGGTGTTATACATATTTACTTAATATCACTTTCAAAATACGCCCCTCCGCTATCCCTACAACGCTCCATGCGAATCTTCCATGGTTCGAAACAGCACTGGAAGTCTTCTACTGTCAGCTCCTTCAGGATGCGGGCAGCTTTCTCTCTCACAGCTTCAACGGAATCAAATCTTGTTTCTTTTGATGCAGACTTCACCTTAGGAAACAGATTCAAGTCACATGGCTCAAGATCCGGCGAATAAGGCGAATGGTCTAACACCGGGATGCCGTACCTGGCTAGAAACCTCTTGACAGATAATGTGGAATGAGCCGACGCATTGTCTTGGTGGAAAAATTTGCCGAACAGATTCTTTGTCGATCCCTACAGTCTCAGCAATCGCATGAATACTTAACCAGATCGAACCATATACCAGATTTTTTTTTTCGATACTGTCATCCGTTTTTGACGTAGGAGAGCGATCCAGGCATAAACCATTTCAACGTATTTTCAACCATCTTGAAAACGCTTAAACTACTCAAAAACTAGTGCACGCAATAAACACTCATTGTCATGCACTTCTTTCGATAAATTATTTCATTAGTGCTTTTCTCAAGTTTCATGTGAAATTTCTCAACAATTCTTTGCTCACTTGTAATTTTTCTGGCGAAACAAAAAAATGACTCTAATGCGAACGAAAGCTACGGGTGTACGGATTTATTTACAGAAACGAGAGGCACTGTATTCGAAAGAGAAGACTTCACGCTAAACAGCTGTTGGTTGCTGGCGCTTGGTGTATGCAAACTTCTATAGTAGCGTCAGTCTCGTTATTTAATAGACACACTTCGTATTTCTTTCATTAAATAAATATAATATCATTTTTCAAACAAGATTGTCATAAATGTTAAGAATTTCGTTTATAACATGTTATATATAGGCACTTTATTATGTAAACTCAAAGACAGCTTGTAAAAAAAATTAAAATTATTCATATATCTTCTCCTCGACTTAAGACCTATGTAACTGATGACCCTCTGCACACACAACCACAAAAATAAAATATGCAAAAATAGATATTGTGATTGTAAGATTTTCGTGACTATATTGTTTAGATTGAATGTTTGTGTTTTATTTGTAATTTTTTTTAACCAGTTGAATTAAAGTATTGTTGAAAAATATAAATCCAACTGACCATTTTTTGGTAATAACACATCAATCAATAACTCCCGAGACTAACATTGAAAACAACATTTTTTTTGCAAATTTTTTTTTATTCATCAACATAACACCTTTTGTTAATCACCTTTTAGGGTGATACAATCGTTCCAACGCTTTTCCAAATCTTTTTTTTTTCCCCGCAAGAAATCTTTTTTGTTGCGAGTAAATAGCGATAAACAGCTTTCTGAATCATCGACTCGTTGCTGTTTTTGTTCCATCGAAAGCAATCGCGGCACCCACTCGGAAAAAACCTTTTTCACTTCACTTCAAAAAACCTTTTTCAGTAAATACACTTCCATATGATATCTGTGTCATCTCAGCAATCTCACGGAGCTTCACTTTACGATCTTTCATAATAATTTTTGTCACTTCACTCACATTTTCCGGTGTAACGGCTTCCACAGGTCTACCCGAGCGTTCCGCGTCATTTGTGTCGGTACGACCACGTTCAAACTCGGCAAACCACCGACAAATCGTTGCTTTTGATGGACAAGAGTCCGGGTAACATTTTTCAATCCATTGTTTCGCTTGCACGGTGTTTTTACCCATTAAAAAACAATGTTTTATCAGAACACGAAACTCGGTTTTTTCCATTTTTTAAACAAGCTACAAAACGATTTTACTCCAACCTCGATAACTCAGCTGTTTCTGGTCCGATCGACTTAAAATTTTGACACGTTTCAAGCAAAGGTTAGTACTCTAGAAAGACCTGGTTACTGGTTTACTACGAGCGCCATCTCTGGGTTAATCTCGGGAGTTATTGATTGATGTGTTATGTCGTGGAGACTCATTGTATTTAGATCCCGTGATTCTATCATGATAATTTGAGTGATAAATGAGTATTGCAAACCACACAGGAGAAAATTTTAAGTAAAAATAATATTCATTTAAGCTAATTTAAAGAGTTTCAGGTAATAATTTCCTTAATCTTGTAGAAGATTCTTATGAATCCTTTTTGTTATTTGTTTCGCATTTGAAATTATCTGGCTATATTCCGGGTTGTAGGACTCGTGACCATGGTTTAAAATTATGCGGCTCGTCGTCAATACCCTCATGTTAATTCTAGTGAAACGTTAATAAAACAAATCAAAATCCGGCTTATATGTAAGATAAGTAATCAATAAATAAACATTTACTTCTGTTGGAAATTCCGATTCATAACGTTCTCAAAGTATCATTGTGTTGCAATTTAATTATACATTTTTGCATTATTATATTTGAAAAAACCTTTGCCTTTTAATGATAACTGTTTCCGTAACTGTATTAGTGTCAAAAAAAGTTGTGATTCCCCACTTTGATGGTTTGAATTATTTCCTAATTCAGCATCTTACAGAAGTCAGTTCTACTGTAGTTGTGATACCGCTTTAGTTGTTTTTTTCAAATTGATCTCTTTATTTTTAAAATCATTAAAACTAGAATAGATTTAGTGAGTCTCCTGTAAGCACTGAAAATAGTTAACGGATGACTCCTCACAGCTGGTATAGTTCATCATTTGTAACAACATTTTATTTAAATAATAATAATTCATCTGGATGATTTGAATTCCAATAAACTGTGTTTTTATCTTACAGTCCACATGAATTATTTTTCAACAAACCTCTTTAAGCAGACTCGATTTCGAGTGTAAGTAGCCAAATCTCCAACTCGAAGCGGCGCCACATAAATTTACAAATGCCGCCCTGGATGGAATTTTACCAAGTCTTGTTGCGTGCCGCGAGAGCCCTTTAATGGCGTCCTTAAAAAGATGCACGTACAAAATATAAAAACGAATTACCTCAAAAGTGCTCATCCACCGGCTGCGTCATATCGTATAACTAACTTACATCACGAACTTGAAACTCTTGCATCAGTCCGAAGACGGGATTGGAATCTTAAACAGACAGAAAGATGTCATTTAAGGAATTCTAAATTGATATTCACGACAGGTCTTAGCCACTGTCCTGGTTTTCTGTGGTGTGAGTTTTAATCTGGACGAGGAAATACACGTATACATGTACCGTTTAACCTGCTTTTGAATTTTATTTGTATGTGGGTGTTTATAGTTAATTTTTTTAACATACGCTAAAATGCTGTTGCTCGGAGAAAATGGCGTCAAAAAAAAAGCGAGACATAAAACAAAGGGTACATGACGTTAGGTTCAAAAGATTGACATTATAATATGTTAAAGTTATAATAATTACATTTAGTTTGCTTAAGGCATAAGGAAACACTGTTACACTGTTAACATTAAGTAACATTGCCAAGATATATTTAATTTTTTACTGTCAGCTTTTATTTTAATATCCGAACAAAATTCTACTGCTTAATTTCGTAATGAATCATTTGCCCTAATTTTGATATTAAATTTAATAATTGATTTTTATACAGCAGAATTGCCAGAATCATTATATTCTTTTTGTTGTTAACATTGGCAACGTTTTTGTACTTTAGAACGTCTTGCTTGTGAAAATAAAATTGCTTTAGGAATTTGAAGAAGATATTTTCTTTTCTTGATAGTAATTGCTTCTGTGGAACCTGCAGCTCGGAAGTACTTCTTCTTTGCTCTAATTAACATTAGGGTCTTTAGCGCCATCAATGCTTGAACCTACGACTCGACGAAAACCTACAGCCGCGAGTCCGTGACCGTGACTGCATAGCTGCAACAGCCTTGATTAAGATGAAACATACCATTAGTTCTGCTTCATAAAGATCAATGTTTCGAATCTTCTTATACTTTCATTCTGGCATAGTTCAATATAACATATCTCCCATTTTCATTTTTATAACTAATGTCCATCTTAAAATATAGAAATTTTTAGTTAACTAAACAGAACGAAATTCTCTGAACAAGTTATACGTGTGTGTGTGTATGTGCTGGCTTTTCTCTTTCTTTCCCCCCCCCTGCAACACAGGCTGTTATTAAACATATACAATTCATTAACTACAGAAATTGTTGTTTGTTAATTATTGCGAGTTGGAAAGCTTAACCTGCCTTACAAATTATTTAACTGTCATATATGTATTGATTGTAACACTGTATATTTGATTTTTACCTGTTACTCAAATTAAATTATTGAAAAAATTTGTATCTGAAATTAAGATTGTTTCATCGGTTTAATAAGGGCCGATTCCTATGCATCTGTCTAAACCCATACTCAGGTTATACATAATACAGTACTTATTTAAGCACTGGAAATCTTACAGTTGGAGAACACCATTGTCTTTCACTGTAATGCTCTCTTGTTGAATTCTAATGCTATGTATTTCTTATCTTCTAGCAGCCTCCCCTGTCATCTCTCGAGCCCTAGCGTCCACACTGCCTCGTCGTCCCCGCAGCGAGAAGCGTCCCATTCCCGATGAGCAGAAGGATGATAAGTACTTCGAGAGACGCAAGCGAAACAACCTGGCCGCCAAGAAATCAAGGGATGCCCGGAAAGCGAGGGAGGACGAAATTGCACTCAGAGCGTGCTTCCTGGAGAAGGAAAACGCAGTCCTCAGGGCGCAAGTCAACACTTTAAGGGAGGAGGCCCACTCCTTAAGACAAATGCTAGTCCACAAGAGGCACAGTGAGTGGGGCAAGACGTAGATATCACCAAAACGTGAAGTGAACATATGTTGGCGAATAATGATTTTCATTCGGTTCTCAACAGCTTTTCATCACGTCGATTCCTTCAAATCGGGAGAAGGACATACGTAGACTGATATTTTTCTATGAATTTCTATGCTATTCTTTGATCAACCGATCCATCATGATAATGATATGATCAACGATTGTTCATTGACGTCGATGCCACCAAATCAAGAGATAAACATACGTAGATTGCTGTTATTCGATGATTTTCAGTACGATTCCCTGATCAACCGTTCCATCATGATAACTGTTTATTCAACAGCTTTTCATTGACGTCGATATCTTTAAATCGTGAGTCGACCATACGTAGATGGATATTTTTCTATGAATTTCAAAGCCATTCTCTGATCAACCGATCTATCATGATAATGATATAATCAACAGCTGTACATTGACGTCGATGCCACTAAAACGTGAGACAAACAAACGCAGATTGCTGTTATTCGACGATTTTCAATACGATTCAGTGTTCAGCCATTCCATCACGATAATGATATAATCAACAGTTGTTCATTGATGTCGATGCGACTAAATCGTGAGACGAAATACGTAGACTGATATGAGTTTCGATACGATTTTTTGATCAGCCATTCTTCGATATCACGACAATGATTTACTCAACAATAATTTATTGACTCAAGGTGACTTTGAAAGTCCGGGACCTTTCGAATCATGCCATCAATATTACTCGAGACTCATTCAAGACTGAGCTCTGTAATAAAAATGTATACCAATGTCTTCTTGAGATTCTATTAGAAGATTTCATTCATAGTTTCCCTAGTCTTTCATTTGCTAATCCTTCTTGAATATGACCAATTCAGTACCGACACGTTAGTTATTATTGCTACTACTATTATCCTTATTTTAAGTCTTTATTTTGAAAATAGCGATACAATTCTTCTTCTTCGATATGTATAATTTCGATTTCCTCTCTGATTCATAATCCGCCATTCTGGTTTTGTTATGATTCATAATGTGAACATTTGGACGTTTAGAATTCTAAATGATTCTCCAGAAATCCTATTTAAACATTTCAGCTTATCAACCAGAAAATTCAAGTTAAGATTTGTTCCTTACTGATTCAGAATAATTATCGAAATAGCAAAATCAACAGAGTTTTGACTTTTATTTATTTTCTGTAATTGGAACCTTTATTTATTTTTTTATCCATCATGCTACCTACAATGTAGTAATTAATTAGACGTGTATGTACAAAAGACTTGAACAGAAAAAGATATTTCTTTATGGTTTATTTTGTCATTTATGAATCATAGAAAGAATTTGTTACTCAATAACTTTAATGCTAAAACTGGTAAAGCATCGAAAAACGCATTTGAATATTTCTTAAAATGTAGAAAGTAGTATTTATCGTTACATTAAATTCATATACGCTGTAACCTAATCAAGTTCTTTATGAGAAAATTTTTGTTTTTCTTTAATTATGTATAGATTCTGTGTTTAATTAAAGATAGATTTAAAAAGACATGTTATCTTCCCATTATTAAATTAGAATTCTTATTAACATAAGTTTAATAGGTGACAGAAAATTGGTAAGAAATAATGTAATAAAATATCAAATCCATACACCATCGTGATTTGTGACAAATACAAGAAATACTTCCTTAGAATGTGGCACTGTAGACTTCGAATTTAACTCATACTGTTCTATTGTTAGCGATGAAATAGACAAAATTTGGATCAAATTCAGATCTCAATGTCTTTTAATCTCCAAAAACATTCGAAATAAATAAATAAATGCAGAAAATTAATTACACATCTGACTTATCTTGCATCAGAGAAAAGACATCAGAATTATGTTTCTGACATTTTGTCTTAACTTAAATATACAAAATGATCTTTTTATCCAAAATGATGTAATGACCTAAATATACAAAATAATGAAGTTTTATTCGAAGACAAGAGTATGAAGAATTCAAAATTTTGCATTCTGAAAACAAATGCAAATCTTTAAAGAAGGCCAATAAAATTGCACAGAGTTTTGTGATAATGTGTCAAGAAGTATCATTACAAAATTATCTGAGAAGCCTCTAATTTAAAATTTGTTGTTATAATATACCCCTTAAAATTATTTTAATGATAATTATAAAATTATTCTTTCTAATGCAACTAAAACATAAACATTACAGATTTCTATTAAATATTTTTCTTATTAAAGTCAACAGCACATTTGAATAAGTTAATAGTTCTGATTTCTTACTTAATAACCAATAAAAATTGATACAATTGTCTAGTTTCATTTGCTGAGTGATAATATTTGTTTAGTATTAAAATACATTCACAGTTGAAGCAAAAGATCGAAATGTCCCACTAAAATTGAAAGTCAAATTATCAATATTTCAATTATTTGAATCATTTTTACCAAGACAAACGTGTTTCTAGTGTGATGAAGTAGAAACCAATTGATAAAAAAAAATATGGTCCCAACTATCAACCGACCAATTTTCCTACTGTGGTTGACTTTCACATCTAACTAGCAACCGACAATCTAAAAGTGAATAGGAAAATTAGACGAAAAAAAAAAAGGTAGGGGAAAAACATAAAATTGCGTTCGTGTTAAAATATATAATTTCTGTCATGAATTATCCAATAAAAAAGTATATCGTTTGGTGATGAGACATTACATTTTTTTTAAAAAGCAATATTATCAAATAGCAAACTATTCTTGCAAACGATAAATTGAAATAAAAATAGCATTTTTATCGTAAATTAAGCAAAGATATCATGATAGTTTTATTTGATTCGGTGAATTTATTATGTGACTTTTATTCCACCCATTATAACTCACTTTCTTTATAAAAAAAATCGTATTTTATTTTAATAACTGAAACATTTTGAGATCAAATGTAATTTTCAATTAAATGTCTATGAGGATGAAATGCCAATGATATGTAGAGGATTTAAAGGGCCTTAGAAACTCCATGAAATGAATACTTTCTGCCATTTCTAATGTTTAAGACAAAATAAACACATACGTTAAAGTTTCAGGTAATGAAATAACAAAATTTCAATTTTTAAACAAAATTATCCGCAGAACAAATTCATCATTTTAGTGAGGAAAAAAAAATAAAAATAAAATATAAGGAATAATGACAATTTTTTTTGGTGACGTATGATATTGTATATGTAATGCTTGTAAATTTCTTAAATAAGTACTTATATTTTTAAAAAAGTTTGAAAATTACTCAAAGTTAAGCCATTTATTGAATCTGTTTATAAAAAAAAAATCAACAATTCGGAAAAATATTATGGAATTTTTTATATAAAATACAACGAAAATTTTCGCATGTTTATTCGTTAAATTTTCACGAAATTTAAAGAAAAAGTTTTTTTCTTTCTTTCAAATTGAAGAAACTGTTCTCATTTTTAATTCTAACATTTAAACCCAAGTTAAGAGATTATTTGTTTCTCATTACTTTAATTATATATTATAAAAATCTTTGAAATTTATTGTATTATTTTAAGTTTTTAAACTCGCAGAGCTAAAAATGATTCGTCTCCGGAAACTATAATTTCGAGGCCCCAAACTTAATTAATATGTAAATGATTAGTAAGATGACATGAATTAGAGATTTTGGATACTTCAAAAAATCTATATTTTCACACAAACAGTCAATTGCATTGTTTTATAAGGTTTTGAAAGCTGAAGCATAAAGGATCAATTATGATACCCAAATTAAGGAGGTAATAACAAAAATTTCAACTGTGATTAACTGCGAAATATATATATATATTTAACTTCAAATATTACCACTGATTATGTATTGTTTGTACCTGCAATTTGATAAATTATATACATCCAACTCTATTTCTATACGGTTTTTTTTACACGATTCTGAAATAACACGGTTCACCAATATACTTTTTTACACCAAATTTTTGTTCTGGTTCGAATCCTAAACCATTTTTAATACTAATTTTGACAGCTTAATCAGAAGACGATCGGCTTATGCCCATACATGTGTGAGTGATTTGGTCTGCTTCATGTCTTATTTATTTTGTATTCTGGAATCACGGGGAATATCCAAATTTTATAATTACTTTTTTCTTTATTTTAGTGTACTTCAACTTGAATACAGCATTTCGTTCTTCCTTAAATACTTGTTGGGGGAAAAAATGCCAGCATGCGTCAAAATTGGAATTTTTGTGGAACAAAAATCAGCTGTGTGCTCTGAAATTATAACTCTATTAAATGCAACAGATGGCGAAGGTTTTAACGACATACAAACGGCTGATATCGAAGAATTGATATTAGAAAGCCCTTTGGTTGAAGACGATTTGCTTGAATTTATGACAGTTTCTTAGAATAAAGAAGTCTATAATGACGAAGTCGAAGGTAAAGTTCAGCTATTAACAGCTGATTTAATTCGCGATGGCTTGAAATTTGTTACAAGTATGTTACAACAACATTTTCTTACTCATGTTCCTGACATCAAGAATTATATAAGCAACTTTAGAAAACAAACAAATAAGAAATACCGCTAATAACAGACTTTGTAACAAAAAAAAAAAAAAAAATAGAGACAGCCAATACAGAAAGAAATTCTTCGTTTGAATCAAAGCCGACAGTTGTACTAGACATATCTGACACATCTACTGATGATAGCATTTTTGATCCAGTTTGTAATAAACATGCGCGCCTGTGATCAAGTAGCGATGAATAGTTGTTAGATAGTAGTTTTATTCCTAATTTTAATTCGAATATTTTTTTTTCTAGTCTGAAGCTTCACTGAACACTAATTTTAATTTTTTTTAAAATAAAAATTATTATTTTTTAAATATGAAATATGGATTTCATCATTGCTTTTTTTTGCACGGTTTTTTAGGAAAATATTTAGTTCCTTCATCTTAAAATTGTGGAACTTATCCCCCAATTTACTATATGTCGCATGTATTTTTTACACGGTTTTATAAGGAACGTATCTACCGTGTAAAAATATTTGAGTGTATATAATTATAAACATTTGTGTATTTATTGGCAGAGAAAAGATTTAATAAACAAGAAAAACTACAATCAAAAAATAAAAACGAGAGCCTGTGCAATGAAAGCGAGGGGCGCATTTCACTCAACTAAAATAAAACAGAAATAATAAATGTTGCTGGCTCTAAAAATTCAGTGCACATAATTCCTTCGACATCTACAATTGAGTTCTGTACGAAGGGGTATCGTAAATTTTTATTTATTACTAAGAAAAATTTTATTCTGCATATAAATTAATTCTTATTTACTTAATATTGTAAATTACAATTATTAATACCGATTTGTTGAGTTTTAGGAAGCTACGAGTGTATACTCGTTGTCTTTGAAAATTTTACCGAATCACGGGTAAAAAAGGAGTAAAGCAGGTCCGTTTGCTATCACTAGTAATATCCTGTTCTCTTCTCTCAAGAGTCACAGCTCAGACAAATCAGTTAAATAGAAACAACAAGACGGAATACATATCCCCCTTCCCATCCTCTCAATCACTATTGCCAAAACACTTATTTCCAATACAAAACCTCCGTGCCTTAACTCGATTTTTTCGATAAGCCATAACAGCTATTTGCCAAAAAGCACACTTCGGGCCGAAATCACGAAGCCCCTCTAATAAATCCGACCGCCCCCGGCAATAACATTGGAACAATAACAAACAACAGGAGTGCTAATGCATCTGGACTATTAGTGGCCGTTCGGTCATCAACGAATGCAAATGGCCCTTCCCTTTTTGCTCGTGTGTAACTGACCACGTTTTTTGTGCAACCATCTCAAGCACGGAAAGTTGCGTGGACAGCGGGCAGCGGTAAACAAACTCACGGGGAGAGCTGCATTACGAATCGGGGACATTTTTTGAGTTAGATTATTCCGCTGTGGAATATTTTGCAGATGGGATTGCGAAAATATGCATGACTAATGGGTTTCGTAAATTGACTGCACGCATGTATGGCATAAATGCGATATATTCGGTGCTTTCTTCCTCTGCTCTTAACTTTTTTTTCTTCACTTCTTTGGGATACAAGTGATACACAAGTCGTCGTTATTAGCGTGGGGTCAACGATCAAGATGTTTTCAGGAACGTTATTGATTACCCTATACAGCTTGAAGAAATTATGGTCATTTTCCTTAATTCTACCATAAGAATTTTTCACAAGTTTCTCAGTTCATCACACGTCACAAAAAACAAACTAACTTTTTTTTTTACTTTAACTTTTACTTAACTTCAAATTTTACTTAAATTTCTCCTTATTTTTCATCTTTTTGTTAAATTACTTTTTTTTTTCACTATATACAACATAATTTCTTATTATTACTTCAGAACTCATAAATCACATCACTTTGTTTCATCTTTACGGTAGCATACTTAGCTAAATACTTTCACTTAACTTACTGTAGCTTACTTAACTATTTACCTTCCCTTAACATTCATATGAGATCAAACATACTTTTTTAATAATAATGACAACTTAATTTATTCAATCAACACAGTTCCTATTGCGTTACCTTGGTGATCAGTACTGTTTACGGTTATCTTATCTATCACCCCGCAATACACAACTTTCTCGAGTATCTTCTCGCTTACATCCGCTCCGTTCGGAGAATTAGTCTGATCTGCTCTGAGGGGATCCTATGATATCTCATACTCACCATTTACAAAAAAAGCCCTCTACAGGCAGGCTTTAAACACAGGAGATAACAGAACATAAGGGATGAAAAATTTTGCTATAAAAGACAGCTACTCAAAAGTATTTATTTAATCAAAAAAATAATGAAGTAATATTATACGGTTTATAGAGTCACATAGAGAATTTTGACTAATTCATTGAAGAAAATTACGTCTCATTTAAAAGCAACACGGGAGCTTATGGTGACGGACTTTATAATTTTGAGTCTCTGTCAAGTGACTAAGAGGACATCTGAGCTGTATCCCAATACCATGGGAAGATTTTGAACTTTTACAGGTTTAACGTGTATCAGCTCTATTACACGGCCGGTTTTTAGTGGCATTGGATCTTGAACCCAAGATTCCACGCAACAGAAAAAAAAGAGACTGAGAGAGAAGAAAAAATTTCAATTTTTATTCAACTCCAGCAATCGAAATACTTTTTTCAAAATTGCGTCAGGGACGTTGTGACACAGATAATACGATAATACTGTAGCGAATGAAACATTGCCGCAATCTTTTATTAAATTCCTGTAGTTACATTAATTTTGTGTGTCTGTAATAAAAATTATTCTTATTACGAGATTTTCTATAGTGTACAGCAGCTCTTGTTCACTGATATTTTTTTTTTTAGTTGGTTCCTGGAAAAGAAACCTGTTGGAATAAGGTTCAAAAATAAATAGTGAAATTGATTCATACGATGCTTTGTGACAATAGCCTATTATCCCTCTCGTTTGTCATCTTAAATGTTACTCCTATCACAAAATCTAAATTTAAACTTGAGTTCGAAATAACTAATATAGTTAATTATATTTGAAATAAAGTTCATTAGTCCTCTTTTTAGGGGATGTTCTCCGTCTATATGAAGTATTTATCAGTGAGTACTAACAACCTCTCTCTCTCTATATATATATATATATATATCATTGATTAAGCTTACCAGAGTACGATGCGAGTACATCCTTCGAATATTCAATCAGTCAGACAGCGTTGAGTTCTAATCTCAACAAATCACGTAGACACACAAGAAGATTTTCGTACACACCTCACTATCATTCTTCCTATTACTGTAACCTTATTATGATTCTCTATTCAAATTTCTGTCGCTTTTTTACGACTTGATCTATTCACTACACATTTAAAGTTTACTTGCTTTGCATCATCACGTTTCATTTGACCGAGAATAAGCTGGAAACTTAAAAATAAAGTCAGAGAGAAACTCCAAATGTTAGTTGAGGAAAGTTTCTTGAATAGCCCATGTTATTGTTTGAATAAAAAGTTATAAATCTGACCATTTCTTCCCAAAGATTAAAGAGTGCTTTAAGGGACATCACATTCGCTCTAACATCGAGTTGAAAACTAACATTAAAACTTGATATAGTAAAATCTTAGATTAAGTGAGACCACATACTGTCTGGGATATCCAAAATTTTAGGTTAATAGGAGAATGGGAAAAAGAAATAAAATGAACCATATTTGTGGAAAATCCTTTTATATTGAACATAGAGAATATGAATCATATTTAAGGGAGATTAAGTCCTCTACTTCATAAACAATAGAACTGCATTTAAGGTTTTGGGAGTGAGTACACATACACAGAGAGAGATAGAATATAGAACCGTTTGTCACTTGTCACTGGTGCTAATATGTATAATTGAAGTTTTATTGACTTTGTTCAAAATATTTGTGAAGTCAGGCTATACCTCCTTGACAAGACAAAATGACACGCCATTCTATGAATTTGAGTGAATAAGATGCTAAAAAGTCCTTTATTTGATGAGAAATGACGTCGTTACAAGCTTTACAAACGTCCATCTGTAGAATTACAAGGTGTGGCTATTAAATACCAAGACTGGCGCTGCTACAGAAAAAGTACGCATCTCCCATAACCAGCGACCCACAGCCGTTTAGCATGAAGCCTCCTCCTTCAAATGCAGTGCCTCCTTTTCTGTAAACAAACCAATATAGCCGTAGCTTTCACTCGCATTTTTTTTTTTTTTTTTTTTTTTTTTTTTTTTTTTTGCCGCCAAGATGAGAAGTAAGCAAAAAAATGTTGGGAAATTTTAAATGAAATATGGAAAAACCACTACTGAAACTTTTAATTTATTGAAAGAAGTGTATGATAATGAATGTTTATCGCACGCAAGTGTTTTTTTTTTTTTTTTTAGTGGTTTAAGCATTTTCAAATGGGCTAAATAGACTTTTAAGATCATTCACGTGCTCGTTGCCTTTCTACGTCAAAAACGGATGACGATATCGGAAAAAAATCAGTAACCTGGTTTGATCTGACCATCGGTTAAGTATTCTTGCGATTGCTGGGACTGTAGGATTTGACAAGTTGTGAGGTGCGGTCTGTGATGCGGTTTTTGTTGGCAAAAAACCTAAAACCTATGGAAACTTATCGGCAAGTGTGTGAAGTGTACGTAAACAACGTAATGAATGAAAGTTCAATCCGGAAATGGTGCACTCAGTTTAAAAATGGCCGAACTAACATTCACGATGAAGAGAAGAGTGGACGCCATAGCATTGTGACTGACGAACTGGTCGCTAAAGTTGATGAAAAGATTCGTGAAAACCGCCATTTCACAATAACGGAGCTTTCGCTTAGTTTTCCTCAAGTTTCATGGACTTTGTTGTTTGAAATTGGCGGCAGAATTCTATGACGAAGGAATTTCAAAGCTTGTCCACCGCTATGATAAGTGCCTCAATTTGTTTGGTGACTAGGTAGAATTTTAGTCGCTCTTTTTGATGTATATAATAAATTTTTTCTTGTACTTAATTTCTTTTTAATTTTAAAACGTTCCTTACTTTCTGAATAGCCTTTGTATTTCATTATATATGTTACAGAAATAAAAATTGCTAGAAATCATAAAATCAGTGTGATATTCGGCTCAAAATCTTAGAAACTAATGATTCAATACCTGGTTTGATTGAAGTAGTTGTAATTCCCAGGATGTTCATCCCATATTGTGCTTCTAATTTTTACTCTCTGTGCGCTTCACACTTGAAAAGAGTTGCTCGCAATTATACCACCTTCCGAACAATGCTCATGTGATTAACGAATAATTAATTGTGCAGAGAGCGAGATCTTTGGGCAGGTATATAATTTATAAAATTCCAATAAAAAGATTTTACGAAATTTCTCTTTCAGATGTTCGACTATAGATGCAGACGTAAAAATAAAGAAAAAAAACTTTTTCCCGCTCAAAAATCCTGAAATCTATTTTGGAAACTGAAAACAAATATCAAAGTATATTATACTCTCCTCCTTTTAGGAATGCGTTCGGACAGCTTATTGAGGGGGAAATCTGTTATTTATTTGGTCTTGCAACAATTTCAGTTTCATTTGATATCCATTTTTGGTTTAAAACATTGTACATATAATTTACTTCTCCCCTAGAAGATGCATGTTTGCTTAAATGAGGAGTCAAATCTACAAAAAATGCTAAATCTGCAAGCCAGTTACGTCATCCGTTTCTGGTATACATTTTGCTTTCGATATCATAAGCGATTTTATTTCGATAAGTACGGGTATGTCATAAAATATTTCTGAACAATTGGCCTCTATTGAGAGCCACATCATTTCTACAAAGTATATATCACAATATTCACATGCACACATCTAAGAGCTTATGAAATGTCAGGAATAGGTAATATTTCAATCCCTTTGCCCATATAAAATTCAAAGACTTGACGTAGCTTTGAATAATATGGTTAATTTTTTGAAGGTTTTCATCACAAATTTTCTTTGAGTATTACATGATGGTACTTTATCAAATGACAGTTTTCCACAGCAATGACTTCGTATTCCATTAATTTTAAAAATTTCTCTTTTTTACTTATGATAGATGAGGAATCATTCGTAACTGAACCAGATATATTTTGGCAAGAGACAAAGAAAAGGTCGTTAACGTTTTTCACTTCTTCATATAAATATCTGGATGTTGTCATGTCCTTTAATTGTATTAAAGAAGCAATTTCTTCAATAATAATATTATCGTCATTAATACTTCTAATACAAATGACAAATTCAGCCGTATCAGTATCATCAATATTCTATAATCCATTGTTATGGAATAAAATTCAAAACTACAAGCTTCACTCTTTTCAAACCATTTTCGACAGATTTCCAAAGTTCGTCAATTCTCATTACAATAGTTTGATGAAACAAAATGTTTTTAAAAATGTCGTTTTTCTCATCGGGGAAAATTATATCTGCCACGCTTTCCTTCATAAACTCTCTGTCTGAGAATGGTTTTGATATTTTGGTTATTAAACTTAGACTACATAACTAACTTTCACAAAAGATTATATTTGAACAGTAATATTGTTAAAAATTTTATTCAGATATAAGACGAGTTTTTAGTTCCGTTGTTTTGTCTTCACGACACTTTCCTTGATACGCATCGAATTTTGAGACAATTTTTTTTGTGTATAGTGACTTTTCAAGTAACACTTTTAGACGACAGATGTGTGAACATAACAGACAAAACAGAGTGCTTCACTATTCATCTCAATATAAAAAAAATTAAAAATAAACAGTTCTCAGTCTAATTTTTTCTTGGGGAGGGGGGGAATAATCTTTTATTGATATATTTCCCTTTTTATAACGGGATTTTGTTCACACGTACAAGCTATGATAAAATATCAAAATTTCCAAACTATTTATATGGTAAGGTAAAATTACAGGAAATAATAGAAATAAATATTCATACATATTTTTATGAAAGAATAGCAAAAACACAGAAGCAAGATTCAATAATGAATTAAAATATATTTACTTTCTTTAAGCAGAAAATAAAAACTGAATATTAAAAACATTTCGTTTTCCTCATTCAACATACAGAAACACTCGCAATATCAATTCAACTGTTTTGCCGTATAACTGTTCTCCGAACAAGCAAAGCTAACAAAATAGCTAACTATCGAGGGATGCATGACAGTAATAATGGTCTATCTGATTGCAACAGTAAAAACGCTACAGCAAAACAAATCATCGCTGAATTGCTCTTGCACTTTATTTGAGCTATCCACGAAAATGAGAAAGGTTTTATACAAAGTGGTAGTTGACCAATCGAATGACAAGGAATGTAACAGATATTAGTTTTAAATAGGAATTGCATGCCTCTCTTCACACTTCGTCAACTCACACCCTAATTCGTCAAGCATAAGCGACGTTCACGTTCTCCTCCCCACCAGTTGAATGAACACAGAATGAACCATATGAAGGTAGGACCTTTAGACCTGTTAACTAGTTGAAAGATAACTAATTTGAATCATCTAAGCCGCCTTGTCTGAAACCAGCCTAAGACTGACTGTTGTGAAAGAGATGTGACGCTGGCCAGTAAATAGAACCACACCCGACATTATCTCCTACCACCACGCGAGGATAAACCCCCAATTATAGACTCATTTTTAGCTTAAAATAATATCTCGAGCTCCTATGTGACAAAAGAATTTGTGTAATGTTCATACACGATGGAATAGAGACGGGGCTTGACACAAAAGAAGAAATTTGGCTCTAGTAGTCTTGTATTAATTTTATTGGGCACATTTTCTTTTTTGGGGTATTGATATTTCTTTCCACATTATCAACTAGGGCCGGCTGATTTGGGTCGTATGCAAGCTGCAGGTTGGACACCAGTGCTATATGTAATAGCTGGTGCAAGCTTTTACCTAAAATAAGACAAAAGAGATAATTTATTTCTGAATGACTTTGATTCTTGTTTCATAACTTTTTTTTTCTTCCACAGTTTCTTTGTTTGAATGAACAATTATTGTTCTTTTTCTTTTTTTTTTTATATTTGGTCTTAATTTAGATGCAATATCTCTTGACAGACGCCATTTTCAGCTGTTTTTAGCAATAAAGCCCACACTATTTCTAATACCAATAATCAAACCTTTCTGAAAATCGCCTGCAGTCTGAGATTGAAAAATAATATGTCTTACGTGTAATTGAACCGTTCACGGCATCAGATAATTGACTTCCTACCCTATTCGTATATATATTAACTAAAGACGCCTCTGTCACATTAAAATTTGCATAAAGGTTAAATTTGTTAAAATTTGCATAAAATTTGAATAACATTTTTTCAAAATTATTTATCTGATAGTAATCAAGTTTCATAATTTAAACCCCAAGAAATACATTTTCGTATGTTACATCAGAGAGAATGGTTTCAATACAAATAAACGTTCAAAAAGTCATATATTTTTTTAATGAACATCAACAAATGTGTATGATGGAGGTGAAGGGCATTCTGTTTTTGAAATTTTACAGGAAAGCACCTTAAAGGCCTCTTTCTCTGTGTGTGTTTCTTCAACTATCTCTTGTTCATGTTAATGAATATTTTTTTTAAAACCATTGTACACTTTATTTTTGGACTACATACTTTTGAATTATGATGCCTTTTTCAAGCCTTAATACTTTTTAAGACTTTACAGCTTGCTATTTTCCAAAATGAGCAAAGGGCCCTTTATCTCTGGCATTCAGAAATAATTTAAGATATTTATTGTTCTCGGAATAAGACACGAACTATTAAAACCAGGTTATTAAAATATAGATGAAATTTAATTGCTTTTCTAGATATTAAAGAGGAAAAAAATACAAGTCTTACAAGTGAAGAAGAAAGTGTTTTTTGTTGCAATTCTTTTAACAGAGGGAACTCAAAATACGAGTATATTTTATCTGTATTAGATTTTATGTCTAAATAAAGCTATCTAACCATTCATTCTCTAAATCAAATCCGTTTAACACTTCATTAAAAATGAGTTTCAAATGTACAAAAGATATTAATAGGATTTTCTCTCTTCCAGAAATATGACAAACGACGGGATTGTGTGACCGCTGATAAACACCCATGGAAATAGTACTTAAAAGTGGGGATACACCCTTCTAATTTATTTAATATATCGAAACCTCTTTGGAACACGCTAACAGACCAAACTTTTACACGTGAGCGCTTTTTGATACACAGAATTAACTGAAGACGATATATAAGGTCAGGGCACAATCCTAAGAACTTTTAATTATACTATCCTTCTATACCATATCACGAAAGAATGCAAGGACCATGAGTTTTATCTTTGATAAAAATTTGCATACAAATACGCTTTCAGGCCTAAAAGCATGGTTCTTGTGTGTAGTGAAAAAGTCATCACGAATCTTCGTGATGTGCCGATTAAAATGAAATTATAAGCTATGATAGTGATGTCCAGTTTATTATGAGAAAAGGAATGCGATATTGCTAAGAACTCATTATAATGTTAAACTTAGCAATTGTTTTGAGATGATTGTTTCTGCAAGAGGAGTAGAAGTAAGAAACTTCATTAACATATTTTGGCCTCTTTTTTTGCAACAGTTCGAGTGGCAACAGCATTAATAATGAGAAATATTTAAAGTAGAACATTCTTGCAAAATATTCTAAATACTTGAGCAGTTAAACATTCGTTCACTTTTAATTAGAAGAGAGGATATAAAAAATAAGTAATAGGAATACATTGAATTTTATCTCTTGGGTTATATTTCATTCGTTCTTGTCTCTTTAAACTTAACAAAAAAATGTTTCAAAGTCTTAGACATTATTGGAGGAAAAATATAAAATTACTCAGCTCATTCGATAATTCTTATCCTTATTAAAATTTTGGAAATCATTTTTTAATGAACAAAATTGCATTGCGGAGTCTTAAGAATATTTATGAAACATTTTCTTTCTATACTGTATAAGGTACGTAAAGCTGAACAAAAGGGAGAATTTGAAGAAAAAAAATAATAATAAAGCTTTGCGAATTAATTTTAAATTACATTTTAATCTCTTGATTAAGACAATATAATGATGTATTAAATGAAAAAACATTAATCCAATCCAAACATTACCCAATATAAAATGCTTGTAAAACTCATGTATTGTTAAACAATATTTAGAAACTAATTTCTTAATGTTAAATGACATTTCGCATATACGTTCCATCCTAATTACTTAGAAATTTTTAATTGATTGAATTTAATTGATTAATTTATAAGTAACTTTATTGATTTTTTAAAATTTTCATGTGGATAATATGACGCATTAATGAAAATGTAATCTTATTTTTACGAAAAATGAATTAAATTTATATGACTGTTATCTATTTCCTTTTCAAAACCATTTCGATTAAGCTAAATAAACTTCCCTCCAGACTGCCTTTTCTTTATAAAAAAAAAAAAACTTGCAACGTCTCCCTATTATTCATCTCTGTGATCATCGCTTATAATCTATCTAGTCACTAAGTTTAAGTCTAATCATACAAAAACGTAACAGTCGAATAATAAGGAGACAGATTATTGCTATAATCAGTTTATTTATATTTCTTAAATCGTGCATTATTTTTCTCTCTCTGCCTACCAACCCTCAACACGTTTCTAATCTCGTCTAATATCAATATTAAAGATCAAACCTACCTGCATACTCGGGTTCGAGTGAGTTAACTCATGACGACTAAAGATTTAAGAAGTTTTTTTAGCTTTTACTCATTCCGAGAGATCTTGGATCCGTGTTCGATGACAATTTGTGTAGGTTAACGCACGTCAATTACATCGACAGACTATTAATTATCTCAACTTCTCCATCAATTCAGTACTAACTCTATCATTTTATTCTGCGAAGCTTATATATATAAGTATTTCTTTAAGTTCCCGTTCATTGCACTTCTAAAGTTAATATAATTTGCATAATAACGTTTCATTTGGTTGAAAAGGAATTGGAAAATTAAATATAAAAATTGGAATGTAAACCCAGATGTTATTTGAGGGAAGGTACGCGAATAGCCCTCGTTGCAAATTGTTCGTTCCATAAGTATTGAACTTCAGAAAAAACTTACGTGAAACATAAAGACTTGATTGATTTTACATTAAAGTCACACTTCAAAGGAACTCGAGGGCTATTGGTGACAGACCTCGTAATTATGAGCCGTAGTCAGAGAAAGACGATACCCTATTCCCCAAACTTCCACTCGAGGACTTTGAGTCCAAATAGATTTAATATGCATCACCTTTTCTTCCCATTGAGTCTTAAGGAGAATGGGAACTCGACTCGGCTGGAACAATAAAAGCTGTGAGCTCGACACCATGATCACTTGGCTACCGCGGCTGCGGAAATATATTGGCATCTTCCATGCAATATGGATATAAACTTGCATGCTAGAACTATGATTTAATATGCATCATCAGCTCTCGGGTATTATGTGGAATTGGGACTCTACTCGACTGAAACAACTCAAGCCATAAGCTCAATACCATGATCACTTGGCTACTGCATTCGTGGATATATATAGGCATCTGTTGAATTTAGAAATATGTCTGTATGCTTGTAATATCTCAAGATTATTTCTATCACATCACCTTTCCTTCACTAAACACAAGCTGTTTATTAACAGCTTGTGTTTAGTGGGTCTGTGGAATAATCCCTACTTAAACCCGAATCTAAAGATTAATATTACAAATATTTCTGAAGTGTTACAGATCAGTGAGGTCCGAGTCCGTAGTATAACTTGAAATGAGGGCTTTATTCACTGACCATATGCAGATCCTCACTAACTTCGATTCTATATCTCTTTACTCTTTTCAGCGTAGGCACGCTTCTAATTTCTTCGTTGATAACTTCCGCTCATTCACTCTACCACCAATGCTGAGTCGAAGCTTATGAATGCATCTTCTCAATTCCATTCACATCACTCCAATTATTCAGTCTTGAATAATGCAAGTCTCGTTTCATTTATTGGAAGTAGTTCTAAATTAAAACAACATTAGAAAGTCCTCAAAATTTAGCAGAAGTAAAACACACGATAGAACTCCATTAAATGATTATTATTTTGAGTTAAGTTTTAGTTTGTGAAGTCCATTAATTTTTTTATCAGTTGTGATATTTCCAAGTTTAAGGGTACCATGACATACAAGGGATTGCGGAATATCGTAATCAAGACTCCTTGATTTTGTGAAATTTATCTTTTCATATAATTAGTAAAAGTTAGAGTTTTTGTATGGCTAATAATGATATTTTCATCATTGTATACAATTATAAAAGCAATTTTTTGTCAAAAAGGGTTTTTTTTTTTTTTTTCCTTTCTCAGCTGAAAATGGACATGGTTTCTGAGATATACATGCATTTAAGTACTATCTTACAGAAAACTATTACACAATGTCGATCCAAATTTTTTATGCTTTTATAAAGCATACTTATGCATATAATGAGCGAAAAATATTTTTTCTTTAAGTAATGCCTAAATTTTAAGAAATAATATTTCATATGAAAAAAAGAAAAATACAAATAAAATTTCGAAAATTACAAAGTTCTGTAATTTTTTTCAAAGAAAATGTACAGTAATATCAATAAATAGTTAGTTCACTATATTTTGTGTATTTCTTATTCACAACGAGTAAAATATTTCGTGTATTTATGGAATACTACTTTTAAGAAAAATGATACCTAAATGCAAATGTATCTAAAATATCATGTCCATATTCAACTTAAAGGGAATTAGTTTAGTTTAGTTTTTATTAACGTCGCACCGGAAGCAACACGAGGGCTATTGGCAACGGACATCGTAATTTTGAACCACGATCCAGTGACAAGGACGACACCTGAGCTGTCATCCCCTCTCCTAACATCCACCCCACACCAACGGGAGGACTTTGGGCCCCGACAAATTTAACATGCATCAGCTCCGGCTACACGGCGGGTCTTTGGCAGCCAAGGATCGAACCAGCGACTGAACGAAAACCACCGGTCACGAATCTGAAACCATGACCACTAGGCTACCGTGGCCACCAAGTTAAAGGGAAAGAAAAAACTTTTGACCCCCCAAAATACTTTTTATTTCAATAAAATGATTGAAATATCATTATTAAGAACTCAAATATCCTAAGCTCTGTGAATAATTTGAAAACATAAATATCTAAAAAAGAAATAAAATAAAATTCGTATTTTATTTTCCCCTCGTGTCCAAGTATTCTTAAGAAAACAGTTACTCACACAAAACTGACAAAAAAAAAAAAAAAAAAAAAAAAAAAAAAACTGAAATAGCTCTTTTATTTAGTTATTTAAAAAAATCTCAGTTTGAGAAGAACTACTAAAATAAAAATTAATTTTGAGGTAAACATTATCATAATTAAAATACATACAAGTTGCAACTAAACTAATTTGAGAACTTACAAATTTCCCCGGTGACTAAACTAAATATTTTATTTTCATGTAAAGTCGCGTCGGTAACTATATAAGAGAATGCTCAATTTATTTCTCTCGCTCATCAATTAATCTCTCCAGTTGACCGCATCTAAGAAATTCGTTACATATAAAATTGGAAAACACAGTTACTTCCGTTCTTAACGTATATGTATAAACAATGTCGGGAAATGAATATAGGCTTGAAGGGAGAAATAGAATCAATAAAACAAAATAAAATAGTACGAAATGAATCAACCAGAATAAAGAGCGAACTTCACAAGTCTAGAAAAATGTAGAAATAAATATTTCAAGGCAAGCTTAGCAAAACATGCAGATTTAACGCAATTTTGAAGTATTGATATTAGATACTAAGAAATGCACAATAATGAAAAAATAGTTAAAAAAAATTAAGAAAAATTATAATAAATCATATTAAGAGATGAAATATCCTTTCCATGTATTCAAAAATAGAAATTACTGGTAATTTCTATTTTTGAATGCATAGAAATTACTGGTAATTAAATTGATAGCACTTTAAATACATTGCAAGAAATTCGTAATCAACTTCCAAGGGAAATACAAAATTTTATGCCTTGAAAAAAATATATGCCTTTTTGGTTCTATAATACGATATTAATAAAAAATATATATATAAAGTTTTTCTGTGAAAAAAAAAATGCACCATTTCGATTCTATGACAATAGATATGATATGCAAATGTATGCCACTGTTATTAAGTTGTTGAACACGCATTCCTCTTTCGTTTCAATCCAAAAATGATCTGAAAAATTCTTTCTATAGTCGGAAGAAAAAAAAGTAACTACAAGGCCTTTAACTACAATATGTATTATAAAGCTAAATAATGTATTGAATATTTACATGTTACTTTTTATATTATATTTTCAATATACAGTCAAAAATAAATTCGTGAAAACGAGGTAAAAAAATAACTTGGTTCTGGGGACTCGAACGTATTAATTCTGTTTTGGTTTAATTTAAATAGAGAAATTGCTTCGGTTTGCGAACCGAATCTAGGAACGAATCAAATTAGAAAACAGAATTATGAATGTACATCTTTTAGTAAGTTAATTTATTTTGTTGCTGGTTCTACTTCTTGCACTGGGCTATGGTAGCCAAGAAGTCATGGTCACGAGCTAATAGCCGGAGTTGTTTCCAATGGGTCTAGAGCTCGAGTCATGTTGCCACTTAAAACCTGTCATGTAGTGGAGCATATGGACGATACATCTATCGAGGCTCTAAATCCAAGTTGGAATGGATTCAAGTTGGAATGGAAGTTCGAGGAGTAGGATACCTGCTCAGGTCCCGTCCTCGTCATTTGACCGACGTTCAAAATCAGGAGGTCCGTAACCATAAGCCCTCGTCTTGCTTCTAAGTGGGACGTAATAAACAGTCAACAAACCTGTCTAGCAGCATTTATTCAAGCCTTATAAAAAGGGCGTACAAAAAAAATTCCTGTGTAAGAGGCGTATTTCGCAGAGTGTTAAAAAAGGGGACTGGACAAATAATAATCGGGAAATGTCTGTAAGTAAGTCAGCAAAAAAATCGATAATAAGCAGCTGTTGATGTTTGATAAGATACTTCATTTAAAACAAACAAATCAAATATTTTAGTAAACAGAAAGTGAATATTTTAAGCAATGAAAAATTTTCACTTTGACAAAAGAAATGTTTCCATGTATTACAACCAAAGGTAAATAATTTTAAAATACTTTTTTTTATCCTGAAAGCTACAAACTAATACCTTTCACTATTCGTCTTTATTGAGGCTCCAATTACTGTATTATAAACTGTAGTAGACCAGATGTTTCAAATGGTCCATAATCCCCCCCCCAAAAAAAAACACATGAAAACGAATGGTATTTAATGGAAGAAAGAATAATGCGTTCCTGCTAATCTGAGAGAATGATTTCTCTTTTATTTCCCATTCTTATTTACAAATTCAGATTACGATTTCGCCATAGTTCGGGTTTAAATATTAAAGAGACGTATATATGCAGAACCTCATCTCTAAATCTAGATTATTCATTTAAACTAATAATTTTAGGATTAACATATTATTAATCAAGCAACCAAGCCGAATGGAAAAATCATATAGTTGAGAGAAGAGGCTCATATCATAGACGAGAATAAAGAATTAGAAATGAGAACAAATGAAAGACTGGTTTTTGGTTCATCAATAAATTTATTGAAATAATCAAGGTTTAATATCATATGACCTAATTTAAAATAACTGGACGAGGATGATAGTGGTGTTCCTATCATTGAAATCGAATCGTGAACACGAATCACTGTATTTATGCTTTGTGTGTACCTCGCGAGTATGACTTATTTGTGTTTTTGTGTCCGAATGAGAGTGTATTGTGGGCGAATGTCGTGTGTGAAATATGTAGAATACTTGGTGAGCTTTTTAATTTAAGTGTGCCTCCAAGACAAATGGAGGGCAACCACAAAGAGGGTTTGGTTGGTTGGTTTTATTGATGTCGCAATAGAACCAACACGAGGTCGAAAGATAGAATGCTCAAGAGGATCGAGCTCAACCAAAGGGCTTAAAGCTACAAATTGGTCCCCCGGGAGACAATCACCCTTGCACTCAACATTTATTGACAAAAAGATTCTTTTTTACAATATTTCACTTCAATAGGGTAATAAAAAATAGTACATGTTGGAGCAAAGCACAAAAGAATAAAGCATAATCCCAAAAATCAAAATAAAACATAATCAACCAATTTGTTTACAGAGACGTCATAGTTCTAATATTTCCAATTTTTCACGTTTCATTTTTCTTTTCTTTCTCTCGTTTTTAATGCATATGAATCCGTGTTCGATTGACAATAAGGATGGTACCTGAGTTGGTACTTTCCTCTTCTAACTTCCACACCATACCGACGGGTAGACTAACTACAAAGAGAGAGAAAGCGCTTTTTTCTCCTGAAATTCGGATTTTACGTCTATAGAATCAAGGTATCCAAAAGGGACTACCCCAAATTAAAATCACTTGTTTCATGATCGTGACAACAATCACGTAACAGTATAGCTCAGATTAGACTTCAGTGATACAAGTATAAGGTACAAGAAACACTTGACAAATAATTTTAGCCCTAAATAAAGTAATGATAAAATCAAATATTTTGCATAATATGTTAATCTTAAGCAAATTTATCTCTTTACAAAAAATTAAGGATAAGTTATAAAATTGATATATAAAAGCAAAGGAAGTAATTTAAGTTTCATTGATTAAGTTCATTAAAACGTTTCAATGGACGGATTATATTATTTTAATGACCCCATCAAGCAATTTTTGTTGTTTATAAAATTTAGGCATTTAGATGTCGCGAGTTAAGCAATTTTTCTTGAAAGTATAATATTCACTCGGTAGTTTTTAAAGAAAATTCATAAGTATACTTATCTTAATTACAGTTACTATCGTATTTCAATTTATTCAGTTATTTTTAAATTAAAATTAGGTGAGACATATTTGTAAACATTTACAAAAGTTTTCCAGGTTTCACAACAAGTATCCGTGTTGAAAAAAATTTATTTGAATACCGCAGAAATAAAGGAGACGTATTGTCTCGTCTAAAGTATGAAAGCGATTAGAATCATTCGAAATACACTCACGGACAAAAAAATTAGCGCACCAAGAAATAATTGTGGGATCGTAACGAAACTCGGCAGGAAGGTACATGTGAGGGAGATATGCAAATGATTAGAAATGCAGCGTGATTGCGCATTACGTATAGCCGGTAGAGGGCGTTTAACGTCGTTCTCAGTGGAGTATAAAACAGAGCTTGTTTGAGTGTGCTGAATCGTTTACAAAGGAAGAGCTGAGGTAGACATGCCATTACGCCGTTTTCAAAGACAATATGAGCAGCAGTCGCAGTTTGAGAGGGGGAGAATCATCGACGTGATGGAAGCTGGGTAATCAGCTAGGCGAGTAGCTCGTCAATTAGGCAGCTCTGATTGTGTTGTGAGGAGATGTTGGAATCAGTGGATCCGAGAGATGTCAAGTACACGAAGACCAGGCTCAGGACAACCTCGACAGACCAGTCATCGAGAAGATCGCCACATCGTAAGAAATGCTCGCGTACAGCCAACTGCTTCATCGGCCGCCATTAAGGCAAAGGTAGCAACTTCACTAGGGCCCCCTGTGTCTTCTCGAACCATACGAAGGTGCCTGGCTGAAGGACATTTGGGATCGTGGTGCCCATTACGTGTGCTGCCCTTAACGCCCACCCATCGACGCCACCGCTTGGAGTGATGCCGCGCACGAGGAAACTGGACTACACCGAATGGAACCAGGTCGTCTATGGCGACGAATCCAGATTCAATCTCAGCAGTGATGACAATCGTGTTCGTGTGTGGAGACCCCGTGGCGAACGCCTCAATCCTGCCTTTGCTTTACAGCAACACACCGCTCTCACAGCTGAAGTGATGGTATGGGTGCCATTGCCTACAATACACTGTCACCCCTAGTATTGATCTGTGGCACCATGACAGCCCAGCGGTATGTCCATGACATCCTGCAACCACATGTGTTCCACTCATGAAACGGCTCCCAGGAGCCATTTTTCAACAAGACAATGCTTGGCTTCACACTGCAAGGGTGTCACAAGACTGTCTCCGCACTGATACTACCCTTCCTTGGCCTGCCGGATCCCCAGATTTGTCTCCAATCGAGCCTATCTGAGATCATTTGGGACGGCGAGTTGGGCATTCCATGAGTTTGAACGAACTAGAGGCAAGGTTACAGCAAATATGAAATGAAATGTCTCAAGACATCACACAGAACTTGTATGCCTCAATGCCCGATCGTATCACATCGTGCATTCGCGCTACAGGGGGTTCAACAGGGTATTAAATCCTCCGATCTTTTGCTTTTTTTCTCTGAAATAAATGGTCATTTTTCTTTGATTTTCAAATCATTTACTTTTATCAAAGTAGTCATTACGTATGTAAAATTTTGTTTCATTTTGACGATTCTTTCTTGGTGCGCTAATTTTTTTTTTTTTGTCCATGAGTATATATTCAGATTATATCTTGCCCGCTAAAGGTGGATTTTTCAGGTACCTGATGCACGAGGAGGGACTATTAAATAACGAGACTGACGCCGCTACTTATTTTTCTTTTGAGCTGGACAAATGATAAGTGAGCAACGAATTGTTGTGAAATTTCACATGAAACTTGGAAAAACCTCTACTGAAACGTATAATTTATTGCAAGAAGTGTATGGTAATAAATATCTATTGGGTACACGTACTTTTGAGTGGTTTAAGCGTTTCAAGATGGACGAGAAGACGTTGAAGATGATTCACGCCCGGGTCACCCTCCCGTGACAAAAACGGATGGCAATATTAAAAAATCTATATTCTGTTTCGATCTGACCGTCTGTTAAGCATTCGTGCGATTGCTGAGACTGTAGGAATTGACAAAGAATCCGTTCGGCAAATTTATCCACCAAGACAATGAGCTGGCTCATTCCACATTGACTGTCAAGAGGTTTCTACCCAAGTACAGAATCCCAGTGTTAGACCATCCGCCTTATTCACTAGAATTTGCACCAAGTGATTTCTATCTGTTTCCTAAAATGAAATCTGTATTAAAAGGAACAATATTTGAATTCGTTGAAGCTTCGGAAGAGAAGTGGCACGAGTCCTGAAAGATCTGACAGAAGATGACTACCAGATCTGTTTCGAACAATGGAAGATTCGCATGGAGCGTTGTAGGGATATAGGGAGGGTATATATTGAAGGTGACAATAATTTAATAGTTTTACTGCGTCAGTCTCGTTATTTAATAGCCGAACCTTGTATTCACTACAGCTGCTCAGATTGATTTATCATTTAGTAACGTCTCAATAAGAGCAACATGAGAGTTATTGGAGAGAGATCTAGTAATTTTGAATCACATTCAAGCGACGAAGACGACATCTGAGCTTGTGTCTCACTTTTCTAATATCCACTCTATGTCAATATGTTGATGAAAACTGCAATCAACAGTCAAAATTGTATTGGTTCAATTCGGATAAATGATTTAATTTTCTTATGGTGCTTCGAAAAAACTCCTGTTTATATCCTCCGATATTTGAAGCGTTTTCTAGTCTTGATGAAACTATATGGTGTAAATATTTCCAAATTATAAAATCTAAACCAATATACGCCTTCCTTTAGACCAAGGGGCCACGGTAGCCTAGTGGTCATGACTTCGGATTCGTGGCCGGCGGTTTTCGCTCAGTCACGGGTTCGATCCTTGGCCTCTAAAGACACGCCGTGTAACTGGGGCTGATGCACGTTAAATTTGTCCGGGCCCGAAATCCTCCCGTGGTGTGGTGTGGAAGTTAGGAGAGGAAGAGACAGCTCAGGTGTCGTCCTCGTCATTTGACCATGGTTCAAAATTACGAGTCCGTCGACAACAGTCCTCGTGTGGTTTCTAGTGCCACGTTAATGAAAACTAAACTCCTTTTGACCAACCCTATCAAATTTCAAGTATAACTTGAATTTCCATTTCAATCTTAAATACAGATTATCCTATGTGTTTGTGCACATTATTATTTTTTTTTTTTTAGTGTTTCATTAAAAATGTTTCATTTCTGACAATTCTCATTTCTTATTGAATACCTTCTATTTCATTTTCACTTTCTTTGATAAAGTATCATTCCTTAATGGTCTCTTATTTAAGGGAATTGACTTTTAAGAGTCGAAAAAAATATTTAAAGTTTTTTTCTCAACTTCAGAATGTGAAGCACATTTTTGAGATTTTATGGAACCAATTTCCAAAAATAGACAATAAAGGATTAGTGAAAAAATTAAAGGAATAGAGAAGTATATTTTCGGGATTTCATAGCAGAACATTGATAATTTTACCTTCGAGGGAATGTGTGATACTAGTAATAATAATTTCTATAAAATGATCACTCCAAAGGGAAAAAAGTAAAGATAATTCTCTTTAGATTTCCCCTTCACTCAACAATATATGTCTTAGACTGGAAGATCTTCAAATATCTGTTTTAAATTGTCACGCCCATATATAAGAGAAGTACGAAGTACTATAGAAAAGTAATGCATCTGTGGCGACTTGTGATCGCTCGCCTTTCAAGCTTGCAAGCACTCTACCACTGTGAGAACGAGCCGGCCATTTTGTCAAATCAGGCCATCTGATGTAGACTTAAGCTGAAGTGAACTTAAATGCTTCTGCTACCGCCATTTCAGGTAGCGCTGGAAAGCAAGCAGCAAGAAAGATAAATCACCAAGGCAGCAGCTTGATTCTCTCCTCCATTTCTGGCTTTCTTCTTATGTTAACAGGTCGGGTTGAAAGCTTGTGTTTCCCTTGATTTAAAATTTTTCAAATATTCTTAATAAAGTATTCTTTGTTATTGTTGGAACATGTGTCTAATCTTCTTGTGTGAAGTTTAATTACCTTCCGTTCTGGAGTTTATGGATTTAATATAATTTATGGATTTCACCATGATCTCTAATCCATAAATTTCTGAGTTTTGAGACCGTAAAGCGATTATCTGCATTGAATTTTTGCCTTAAGGCAAAGCAATTAAGCAATTAACCCTAAAAAATTATGGGGGGCGATACAGAAGAGGAATGGATCGAAGATAATGCGTTTGTTTCTTAACAATATCCCCCACATCCAACACCACAAAGCAACTCTTGGACTCATTCGGTTGGAACATCATCAACCAACCCTTTCAAAACCCTTGGAATCTTCATCTTTTCACCTCTAAGTCACTTATGAGAGGGAAAAGGCTTTCTAGTGACAATGAAATCAAGTGTGCTGTCAAATAATGGGCCAAAAACTAGGCGGAATTTATTCATTTAATTTTCAAAAATGTATGCGATAGCTCCTATGTACTCTGCTCACAAAGTACATTATGTAGAAGGCAACTATTTTGAAAATAGTGTTTCATGTGTGCATATGGATTTGTAAATTTTTCAAAAATGTATTATCAATGCATATTTTCTTTCTTTTATTATTTCTTGCGATATTTCAAATTACCTTCTGTGGGGGTTGGGACTGAACGGGGAAAAAATAACTAAAATAAGAAGATAACCAACCTCAGATATTAAAGGAAAATGTGTGTCACTGGTAGTTGCGTTCAATTTTTTTTTTCTTAATAAATATTTATTTGTTCGATCTCTTATGTTACATAACAATATTCAAGAAATTTTACTATATAAGTACTTAAATATTCCCCAAGAAAGGGAACATCTTTGATAATTCAAAATATGTATTTTCTGTGTATTTTATAATCTTATATGTGTTAAGAATGAAGAACACTAAAAGATTTTTTCAAAGAGAAATAACAAGTTCCAATGGAACAGTAAGATTACATAGAAGGACACACTTCTATGTTATTATTTGCAGGCCAAAGCAAATACATATAAAGTATTTAACGCCAGTTTTATTTGGAATTTTACTTTCATGGTATTATTAATAACAGATGTCATCAGAAAATAATTTTACTTTGACTTAAATACGAAAATACGATTTTGTAATACATGTTTAAAGCAATGAGGACATTACAAAATGTTTATATTACGATAATAATTTGTTTGCTTATATTACGATAACGTTGTTTGCTTATATTACGATAACGTTGTTTGCTTAAATCAACGCAAATTTTAGCAAAGTAGAAAAAAAACTAAATTTAAGTGTATAAGCATCATAGTTACTTTAAAAATATCAGAGATTCCGGTGAAAAAATTATAACAAACGATTTTTCATCGTTAGAATTGAATTCTGTTTAACTGAATGGAATTTTTGAAATTTAAATTTTATTCACTTTGTATTGATTTTTAAAATATGTCCAAGTGCTCGGAATATCCCAAAAATAATGCTTGAATAACCTTTTGCCTTTTTAAAAACTTTGGTTTTATAACCTAGAAAATTACAGATTTCTTACTCTGTGTCTGTATAACAAAGCTTTCTGTAGACAATAACTTTCAATGAAGAACAAGAAAGATTTAATTCAACGAAATTATATTCTAAATTAATTTCAAGAAAGTTTTAATTCAAGAAAATTACAATCCAAATTAATTTTAGGAAAGCTACAGCAGATTTTATAAAAAGTGGTTCAAGTATACCATATTCGGCTACCTATTTCTTTCTGAAAGTTATTTGAAGCACGTATTAGATGGCTGATTGAAAGCGGTATTCTAAAAGCCGATTTCTAAATAATGTTCCATAATAGATTTTTTTATTTGAATCACAAACAAAACGTATTCTTTATGGGTTCCAATATAATTATTCAGAAGACTTAAGTATCGATTGTATAATTTTTCCATCGGATTTGTTGAGACTCTCGACAATAATGCGTTCAATATGTTATGGATAATATAAAACGATAATGTCCCTGTGAACTAAGGGTAATTTCGGGCCGTCCTTTCTTTTCCATATTCATTTTAAGCTATTATTAATGGCATCTAAAAAAAATTATTTCTCTTTCAAGCAATAATAGCAACGTAAGAAATCGTTTGTTCTCGGTTATTTAAAAAGAAGTGTTAGTATGTGATTTATGTAGTATATGGTGCTAATGATACATTGTCATGTTTCTATTCTGTGTAAGTCATCTTTTTGTTTTGTTTTTCAGCTATGAGGATCCATTATTCCTGACAGACTTCAAACAGCTATTCTAAGAAAAGGTGGACTGATTATATCTTACACTTGGTGAGGAAAGAACAAGATGCCATAATTTATGCGTTCTTAAAAATTCTCAAAAGAGCACTTCTAGCATTCTTTCGTGAAACAAATGGTGATAAAAATTATTAGGTAAATAATATTCCGCCCCACGTGACAATTCCACCCGTTGCCACAGAGACAAACCACAACTATATCCCGCAGGGGGTGGAGCTCCAAGTGGAATATCGACCAATAAGCGAACCTCGGATCATACCTCCGACCCCTATGACGACTTCTTGCATTATTGACAAGATAGCGTTATCTCACTGCAAGCCGTCTGACAGTTTCTCACGACATTAAAAAAAAAAAAATGTTCTCTCTGTATTCGAAAATTCTACCTCGTAATTATATATACGGTGAATAGCACGCACTTCGTTTCTTTGTTCGACTTTGGAATGAAAAGTTGGCGGGAAAGAATTATAAATAATAATTCGATGTCATATATCGACTATCGTTTGGCACCAAATGCGTATGAAATGAAGTAAATCGAAGAGGTCAGGTCAAGGTTAAAAGCGGGAGTTTGACATTATCGCCTCCGTTGCATGTTTTTTATTATTAAAAAGTGACACGTGATGAATTTTTTTTTCCAGGTTTATTTTTATTGTTATGTTTATAAGCCATAATGGGCTGTCAATCACACGTTATTTTGCGAAACGAGTTATCTATGAAAGTAACATATTGCAAGGTGCTTTATAATGGGTATCATAAAGTTGGAAAGCATTTTTTTTACTTTCATTATAGAGTGAAACATGATGAAATGATACGGAAAAAAATTATAAATATTATCGGGTTTTTTTTTTTTTTTTTTTTTTTGTCGCTGTATCTTTACTTAACGTTAAGAATAAAAAGATACGGACGACTCTTTCTCTCTTTACTCATATTTTTCTTTCTTTCTTTTCAATACATTTTGTACCTTTCTTCTCTTCCGTTACTTATAATATATAAGGTACAATTTATAAAAATCCTTTGAAAATTAATAATGAATACAATACAGAATGTTTGCAAGCAGAAATATTGTTTGCAGTAAAAAGAGAAGAGATATTAGCTTTATGAGAGACGAATATAAGAAAAAATATTTATTGGCTGTTAGTTTCATATTAAGATTTGAATTCGGCAATATTTTAGTTTTCCTACATCTAAAAGGTGAAATAGCATCTTAAAAAAATAAATAACTGATGTCCTTTTTATTTTCTTTTTCTTTTTTCTATGTTTGTTATTATATATTCTTCCAATACAAGATCTCATACTTCCTGGAAACTTTAATCACAAATTTTATTACCCACCCAAAGGGCTATTCCTTTAAGTAGATCAATTTTGGCGTACCAGATCACTTTCCAATTCTTTATCGTTTGCTTTAATTTTAATTACATTAAGCTTAAATATATTTAATTTAATAATTTATCGTTACCTTTAATTTTAATATCGGAGTTAATTATTAGCTTATTTATTATCGGAGTTAAATATTAAGTTTACTATAGTGCATTTTTCGATGTTCCATCACTTCCTTTAATTCTTATATTTAATTGGGTAATTTAATAATAATAAATAAAAGCGCACCTTGGGTGGCTAAATCTGTTCTTAGCAAAACTTTGCATAGAACTTTCGATTTTTTTTATTATTATTTTAAATTAAATTTTCCCTCGTTTAATTATTTTTTTTTTAACTTGGAAAGTAAAATATATTGCTGCCCATTTTTAAAAAGGGTTTAGTAATAAAAAGAACCGCTATAATTGACATTAATAATAAAAATTAAAAAGTGCAACATAAGTTAATAGAAATTTTAAATAAATCACCAATCCCATTTAATTGGCTACCAATATAGATTTGTTTGTTTTCAGACGCTATAGATTGAATTAACCCGCTGTATCGTAAAATTTTATTTATTATTAAAAATAATCGATTTATGAAACTTAATTTTTATTTATTATTATTAAAACTTCGCTATACATAATCACTATCCAGGGTAATACATTTCTTCTAGCTCTTCTTGACTTTTCAAGGGTCTTCATTGTAGAATTCAGCAGATTGAACTCGATCTTCTCTATTCTGCGGGTTACTTCATTCTACGATTTCCTGAAACCAAACAAATCAATATTAATGGCTGTAATTTACAACATTATTATTAATATGCAGAGTAAATTTTATCCCGATATCCGTTTATGTCCCAGTAATAATTAAACTTTAACGACAGTGCAAAGTATTATTTTCCTCCCCACATCACGGTTGCGGATTCAGACTGGTCATGGTCACGACTCCTGTCCAATGTTGTTTCAATCGAGTCGTATAGGTTGGATGGTTGTTGGAGCCCTTAGGTCTTGCACCCCTTAATCTCCATTCGAAAAGTTGTAAAACGAGTTGCTTCGATCTGTTACTTGCCCAAGAAATTACAAAATTCAGTTAAAATTTAAAAAGACACTGCCTCTGAAAAAATATATTTAAAGTTAAAAAATCATTAAATTTTAGAAAAACACTTGATAACTTAAGAGAAAACATTAAAGAGTTGCTATTGGTTAGAATAAGTTTTGTATCATGAAACAAATTTAGCTGAGTGTTTAATCAGGGAGTAGCTTCTAACGCTGATAAAAAAAAAAAAAAAAAGAAGAAGAAATGTTCTGTACCATTTGGAAGTAGCTAACTCGAGAGCTAGCGATGCTATTGGTCGAGAGCGTTGTCCCTTAAGGAAGCAAGGCTTATAGTAGTTAAAATGGGAAATGAATAAGATTTTGAATTTGTAATAAGAATAGCGTTGGTATTAAGAGGGAAACTAAAATAAAGATACGTAAATTTTAAAGTAAAATATTTCTTGATTTATTAATACAGTTACCTAATGTATATTCTTCAGTTCTTTGGAAGGCCCTGTTGTCGGTGTTATCAAGAGTCGGTATTTACAATAAATTTTTTAAGGGGTCATTTCGATTATTAAATCGGATAAATACCCTCCCCTTCCTGATAGTTATCACCCAATCACTTCGTTACTCTTTCTTAGCAAATTAGCTGAAAGAATAATTTTAAATATGTTAAATTACCATGTTAATAGCAATGACATGCTCATACTCCAATAACATGGGGGTTTCAGTAAAAATCTTTCTACTTCCCATCAGCTTCTCCGTGTCGTCCCGAACATGTTAAATCCGGATTTAATATGGAGAAATCAACTGGTGTGATTTCCGGATATCCAGAAAGCTTTTGACAAAGTTTGGTATGTTGCATGAATCTTGAAATCAATAAAAATTCTAATTCCCCCATTTATATAATCCCCCCTCTTATTATACATTTTAGTTTAGTCATATCGCATCCTGGTAATATTAAACGCTCGCCTTGTAGGGGGAATGATATACTTTAAATATATTAACCTCAAAATTCTCTCGTTGGCTTGGCGTGAGCAACAAAAAAAAAATTGGGCTTCCAACTCAGGCATCATTCTCTCGTCACTTGACTGTTCAAAACTACCAGATCCGTCGAAAATAGTCCTCTTGTTGCTTATTAAGCTCTCAATCAGTCAATTCTTACATTATTAAGTAATCAATCTGTCAATTTTTCTTATATGATTGTTATTTTATACTAATGTTTGTTTCGTAATAATGTACATTAGAATACAGAGTCGGCCACTGGTGGGGGGGGGCGCAGAGGATGCTAAGTACCAGGACCTCGCGATTGAGGGTGGCTTCATCATTATCAAGAATTAAAATAATGTACTCTTGCACGCGGAAACTTGAAAATATTCTTAGCGTTATCAAGAATTTATTGTATCATAAACGTTGTTATAGTAGATTTATGATTTTTGACAATCTTCAAGCTAATTCTCGATTATGCGAATGGTTAGTTTTTGTTACTTGATTCGGGGAACTCCCGAGTATCCTCACCTAAACTGAATTTTTTAGTCAAGCATGTGTGCAGAACGCTTAAATGCACTTACTATATCGAGATGAGGAAAAGAAATTGTAAAAATTGTAATTTTTCTGAAGTAATTATTGTATTAATAAAAACTAGTTTGTGAATTAAATAAACACTTATTAGTAATATATGTTGGTATTTGTAATTTTTTTTTTTTTTTTTTTTTTTTTTTTTACTTTATAAAATTTAGATAAGGCCTCCCAAATGGCTTCTTGCATCCAGGCCTCTTCATAAAGAAGACCGACTCTGTTAGAGCAAAAGGATGGGGACGGACCTCATAGGTTAAACCACTGATGAAATGACGAGAACTACACCCGGACAAATGCTTGACAACTCAATTTTCCTCTATCATCCTCCACAAAAACTTCAAGTCCCAAATAGATTTTATGTACAAAACCACCGTTTGTGGAATCGAGTCTAGAGAGCTCAAATTTAGTAAGATGTCTGAAATTTCAATCTTTAGTCAAGTTAACATTTTAGACAAATGGAATCAAAATTTTTATTTTAGGAACAATAATAAATAAATATTTTTTTTAAAAAAAAAAATAAGAATGGGTTACCTATCCATTTCCGTTATTGCTGTAGAAATGAAAGTAGAAGCTGAATTTTTAGGCCTATTTCATTGTATTAAATAAAAACTATTTTTGATTATTAAAAAATTATATAGGTGGTTTTTTTTGCTCATTTATAAGAATAAATATGCAAAATTTGTTCAAACATGCTGTTTATATGTGGTTATATTTGATTTTACTCGTTTGCATGTGAAAATAATGTGTGCGTAAATATGCAAAGTGTTTATGTGTCTTACTAAATATGTGAAGCTATAATTTCAAGGAAAATGGAAAAAAGATGTTATCATCGAAAAAAGGCAAGGACTTCATTCTTTAACTACAACCTGTGGCCGCGGAAACCTAGTGGTCATGGTCGCGGAATTGCGCCCGGCGGCTTTTGTCGAATCGTGGGTTCAAACCTTGATGCTACTAAAGACCCACCGTGTAACCGGAACTGATGCACTACAAACTTCCATACCATTGGCGTGGTATGGAAGTTTGCAGAGGGAGGTGCCAGCTCAGGTGCCGTCCTCGTAACTTGACTGAGGCTCAAAATTACGAGGTCCGTCGCCAATAGCCATCGTGTTGCCTCATTGCGACGTTAATAAAATCAATTCAAAGCAATTTTAACTACAGCCTAAATATCATTCAACTTTAAAAGAATTTCAGTGCAATTATTTTTGAAGAATAAATATATGCTTCCGATATATATATATATATATATATATATATATATATAAAACAATTAATATTATGTTTCTTATTTAATTCCCATTATCCTTGCTTCTTGTTATTTAGGTGGTATTGAAAACTTTTAAGTTTGTAAAATGGCTCTTCATTGATGAAAGTTAATTTGGAGAGGGAGGTGGAAACTTAGGTATCGTCCTCGTCCCTTGACCGATGTTCAAAATTACTAGTCCCGTCGTTAATAGCTCTCGTGTTGTTTTTCAGTGCAACGTCAATAAAACAATGAATTAATTCATAAACGTTTGAGATTCTTTGTTCTTCCATCTACAGTATAAAAGTTTTGATTAAAGTTAGTACGAAGATTCATAAAAAAAGAGGGATTTACCTATGTTCATTTATCAAAATTATCAATTATAAAACATATCATCGATTATAAACTTCATGAAATCTAAAGTCTAACACATCAATCAATAACTCCCGAGAATAACCCAGAGATGGCGCTCGTAGTAAACCAGTAACCAGGTCTTTCTAGAGTACTAACCTTTGCTTGAAACGTGTCAAAATTTTAAGTCGATCGGTCCAGAAACAGCTGAGTTATCGAGATTGGAGTAAAGTCGTTTTGTAGTTTGTTTAAAAAATGGAAAAAAACCGAGTTTCGTGTTCTGATAAAACATTGTTTTTTAATGGGTAAAAACACCGTGCAAGCGAAACAATGGATTGAAAAATGTTACCCGGACTCTTGTCCATCAAAAGCAATGATTTGTCGGTGGTTTGCCGAGTTTAAACGTGGTCGTACCGACACAAATGACGCGGAACGCTCGGGTAGACCTGTGGAAGCCGTTACACAGGAAAATGTGAGTGAAGTGACAAAAATTATAATGAAAGATCGTAAAGTGAAGCTCCGTGAGATTGCTGAGATGACACAGATATCATATGGAAGTGTATTTACTGAAAAAGGTTTTTTGAAGTGAAGTGAAAAAGGTTTTTTCCAAGTGGGTGCCGCGATTGCTTTCGATGGAACAAAAACAGCAACGAGTCGATGATTCAGAAAGCTGTTTATCGCTATTTACTCGCAACAAAAAAGATTTCTTGCGGGAAAAAAAAAAAAGGAAAAAATTTGGAAAAGCGTTGGAACGATTGTATCACCCTAAAAGGTGATTAACAAAAGGTGTTATGTTGATGAATAAAAAAAAATTTTGCAAACAAAATGTTGTTTTCAATGTTAGACTCGGGAGTTATTGATCGATGTGTTAGTATCAGAAGAAAAAGAAGCTGCGGGAAATAAAAGCGTGAAGTTCATCCAAATAAAGTAATACCAAAGAACAATCTGTATAGTTGAAGCAAAACTTCTGTGTAACCCGTATTTAAATCGTATAATTGCCCTTAAAAGTATTTGGAATTGGTAAGAATTAAAATTATGGAGAAGACTTTGTAAAACACTTGACATTTAATAACAAAGTGCAACATTTGGGAATCAACTAGCAAGCAGCTTTCTTGTATTTTTTTAAAGAACCGCCCATGTAAAAAAAAATACTTCAAAAATGCTCATTCCTGATTATCGACGCGATTTCGAAAAAAAATTAATTAAAAAGTTTTACACTTTAAATTTGAACGTTAATGCGACAGAACTGATTCTCAATTTTCTGTATATTTCTTCAATTCATGTGTTTTTTGTAGAAAAGAAAATTGTGTTCTTTCGTATGTTTATACTATACATATACTTCTACAAGTATTAAGATCATAAGCTTACAGCTTTTTTTTTTAAATTTATGCATGTGTCTAAAATTATGAATAATATAAATATAATTTTAAATGTTTATTTTTCTTGATATTGATTTTTAATCATGTTTTAATGCGTTGATGTATATCTTCATCTGTGTATCTTTAGGCAGGACAAATTCATTCTAGTAAATTTATTTGATGTTAAGATAGTTGATGTTGAATTCTGCGAGAATCTAGGTCTCTGGTGTAAAGATTGTGTTATTGCCTTAACTTTAAGTGATGAGTAACCAAAATCGTCTGCTACTTGAAAATCAATACGAATAAAAGCACGAGTAAAGACGCAGACGATTATTTTCAACGAGGCTCACATCACTGGCTGGAAAAAGCGAGAATTTGAACTGTGCGATCAGTGGAATACAAAAGTTCTAATAAGAGATTGAAGGTGTAAAATTTCTGCAATGTTTCAGCAATCATTCTATGCCCAAGCTGGCAATAGTTCTAAGCCGGAGTCGGCAATTATAATCTAGTACTCTTGGTTATTTTTCTCTCAAAAATTAACTAATAATTGTTATCTAATATTATATATCCATTACTGAATGTATTTAAGTAAGTACAGTACTCCCTCTATAATCTAACTTTACAATTAAGTCAGCGTTTTTGTTCAGACTGACAAATCATAAAAAATCCTTTTTTAATGGGTTTTCTTCTACTCATATTGTATGTCTGGGTCAAGACTATAAAAGTTTTTTTCTCACATTTTAAAGCACTCAGTTGAGCTGAAATTTTCTACATACGATTGCTTTGGATAACAATACGATAATTTAATTATAACGAATAAAAATTAATTGATTAAAACTAATTATTCTCAGAATTAAATTTTATGCCAATTTTCTCGCCAAGGCGCCAAATCCATCACCAAGGTGAAGGGGACCTTACCTAAACACTTTTGTGTTAATTATTATTGTAAGTTAATATTCGTTCACTTTGCAATGCTTAATTGAGCTAAAAAAAAATTTACACGTATTTATTTCAGATGATAAATTTAATGAACGTCAAATAATGAAATAAATTACTAAAACTAATTATTAAATAAATTCAATTTGACTCAACGTTCCCTTTTGCTCTTAAAACTTAAGGTATAAAAAATTATGTACCGCAAAGTGTGAATTTGGAAAGAAACCCAATTTCTGAAAACTCGTTTTTTTACCGGTGTTATTATGTCTCCAGTTTGAATGAAATAATGTCGACTTTCAAAACAAAACAGTTTAGATTTTTGTAGTTTTACAAAAATGTTTCATGTTTGGCACTTTATTTGCGTTTACTATATTAAATTTCATACATTAATACATAACTTTTATGTTCAAATGCGTTATTTTAGACATTTGCCAGTAATCCAAAGTGTTCGGTAATCCGACGGTACTCCAATCCAATATCTGCCGGGTTACCAAAAGAAGACTGCATATACAAATACGATATGTTATGAAAATTTCCTGGGTGTGTGAGAGTGAAATCAATTCAACACGGAGGATCATGACAAATAACGCTTAATGGTAAGTCTTAAGGACAACACGCAAGTAGCAGAGTTTGGACAAAAACAGCACCAACCGAAAACACAGGACTTGTACAGATTAATGCCACAGGTATAGGAATAAACAGCCCCTCTTCTGACAGTCACAGTTGTATCAGTAATTTTCAGCTTACCAGTTTACTGTTTCTCACTACGGACAACCTCCTCAGTAATATTCTGTACTTCCAGGGCAGACTCCGACAATTCCCGGTAGATACACACTGTTTCTCCCCAAATTCACCCAGTACGCTTCATTTTCAACAGCTTGCAATCGATTTCTGGATCAATCTCCACAACAGGTACTCCGAAGACAGACTGATTTCCCTCATTGAGGCTTTCGACCTTTCCCTGTCAGGCGTGACGCCATACGGAAAATTCACGAAAAGTTCGTAACTTTTTTCCATATCAATAATTCGCCTGGGTTCCAGCACATTCGGATAATTTACATTTATCCCCAGAGTCACCAAATTTCTTGCCTAGTCGCCAAAATTGTCGCCAAATCTGTCGCTACTATTAAAAGGTCATTGTTTAACCTTCCTTTGGCAGACTGAAAATATGTCCTTAAATGTTTCTTTTTCTTCACTAGAAAACCCCAGGAGAGAACCACCCTCGCATGTTCCTGACAATATAGTCTATACGGCTTGGTAGATATAAAAAATTGAGCCGTAAGCTTTCGGTGAAATGTTTTGCAATTCCGAACAGACACACGGCTGGGTCTGAATCTTTCGTGGGTTAAAATCTTCCCTTAGGATACTTAATCGGACATCATTAGACAACGGTGCGAAGTTACAAGACGTATATTTGTGTTAAACGAGCTTTTGAATCACGCAGAAACTTGCTGCCCCATACATTCAAACAAACAAATATATCAATATATAAGAGGCATACTAAATTATTGAATGTTCAAACTATGCAGTTTTAAGAATTTGATTTTCCTTAAGTCTATTTTTAATATTTATTTTAGGTGTTCGAAGGATAAAAGATAAAAAACATAGAGAAACAACAAAGTTAATTTTATTTCCAGATAATTTTTAATTTTTATTTAGAAAGTATTAATTTAAAACGCAAAAACATTGTCATTCACTAATTGTTTTATTTTCCATATTAGGTGGACAATATATTAAATTTTTAATTTTTAGAACTAGATATCAATTAATTTCGAAATCCTACAACATTGTTACTTTGATTTAATGAAATATATCTGTGGTAAAATTCGAAAGATTAAGAAATGGAAATTTTTTGGAAAATAAAAAAATTGATTTGTAAGAGGATGTATTGCTTTATAAAATGCAAATCTAGAGTGCAAAAAGTGAAAGCGAAGTTCCACACGAATGAATAGAAGAAAAAAAATCTCCTTGATTCCATTTGATAAATAAATACTTCAAATGCATTTACTGTAAGATATTATTTAAAATAATGTTGCATGTAAACATTTCAATTATTATTTAAATTTATATTTTTATTTTGCGCAATGGAATAATAATTAAATTAAACACATACTATACATATTAGAAAGTCCTAAAAAGGAAATTTTCTGTTTTTAAAAAATGCTTGACATGATAACCCTTAAATTATGAAAGAACATTAAACAGCAAAAAACAAAATTTAAAAGTTCTATGCAAAGCTTTGCAAATAACAGACTTGTCATACAAGGTGCTAACTTTTTAATTAATTACTCGATTAAATATCAGAATTAAAGTAAACGATGAAATATTGAAATAGACAATAGTATAAGCTGCATGTAATTTAAATGAAAGCAAATGATAAATATTATTTAAGTGAATATATTTAAGCTAAATATAATTAAAATTGAAGCGAAAGATATATATAAATAATTAAATTTAATATTATATACATCATCTTACATTGAATATTATATGCAACTGAATATATTTTAAGCTAAATGAAATTGAAATTCAAGGGTGTGATAAATAGTTAACTAAATTGAATATATTTCCCGCTAAATGTAATTAAAATTACATTTAATTGAATATAATAAATGCTATACGTCATTAAAATTGCATATAATTGAATACAAAATAAGCTACATGTAATTAAAATTAAAGCAAATCATAAACTGTTAAACTGAGTATATCTTAAGCTAAAGGTAACTAAAATTAAAGGAGGATTAATTAATAAACGGAAGATATTTTAAGCTAAATGTACTTAAAATGAAAGGAAATGGTAAATTCTTAAACTGAATATAAAAGAATATAGAAAAATTTAACATTAAGCATATCGATAGAACCGTAAAATTAAAATATTTGAATAATATCCTAGATAATAGATGTAATTACAAAGTGTTTATATTTAACATTAGAGTCAAAACTATTATGTATATTTAAAAACAGTAGAGAAAATAATTCGAGATAAAAACCAACGTTTTTAAAAACAACGTTTTTATATGGTAGCAAAGTTTATTAAAAAAAATTATTAAAATATTAGTTAAAAATTGTCGCAATTGTCTAAATATTGCATTGTTAGGCGAATAAGAACGATTCTCAAAATTTCATTGCTCTAGCTTGATGGAAAATCGGTTAAATTAACTATTGAAAATTTGATGACACTCTGATACACACACACCAAGTGAAATACATAAAAACGTTAAAACTATCTAAAATTAATTCATCCGTTAAATTAATTGGTTCGAATGCAGTTTAGTCAAACCACTCTTGGAGACAGAAATTATTTGGTGGTATTTTGCCAAATGTAGCTACCCTGGTCCGCTTCACGGACTTAACGTTCAGCCAGAAGAAAAAGAAAAAAAAAATCGCCAAGTTTGGCAATTTTTGAAACTGCGCCAAGTGGTTGGGCTAAACTGCATTATTTAAAAAAATATTACTTAAGACTTGTCGCAAATGTCTAAATATTGCATTGTTAGGCGAGTAAGAACGATTCCCAAAGTTTCAGAGCTCTAGCTTAATGGGAAGTTGGTTAAATTAACGATCGAAAATTTGATGACACACACACACCAAGTGAAATACAGAAAAACGTTTTAATAAAAAATGTGACATTAAGTCTATGGATAGAACCGTGAAATCAGGAAACAGAGCATGGTTGTAAAAAATCTAATTTACATATTTAAAAAAAATGAAAAGTTATCTAGTACGCCAATCTATAGCCTATCGAAAGCAATAGCCCCTTGGGTGGCTAATAAATTAAATTGAAACACTAAACATGCGTCAAATTACAAAAGTTTCGTGCTAAATGAAAGAGCTACATATTTTTCCTGTTGCTCACAAATATCGCTGTTGAACTAAATTTTATATCATCTGCGGATTTCAATTATTCTCCTTTATTTTACATATAAGACATACTTAATACTTTCTCCTGATTTTCTAAGTTTTGTAAGCGATTTTTTTGTTTCCCAACAGTTTATATTACAGAATGCTTTTTTTTTTAATGTAAATGAATTAATATAATTATAAACCAAATTTATATGATAGGAAGATAAATGAAATCACAATTTTTTATTTATTTAATTTCACTGAATTCGAAGTGAGGAATTGTAATATATTCCTTATTAAACTTTGCTTCATAATTAATAAATATGCAGGCTAAATTGAAATATATTTCGTTGTATTTTCAAATTAGGACAGTATGATATTTGCAACCAAAAATAATTATTATCAATTTCACTTTCTCGATAAACTCGCTGTTTATTAGCCACCCAAAGGGCTATTGATTTATTTAACCAAAAATGTCGTAACTATCAACATTTCAAAAATTTATCTTGTGTTTGCATACATTTTTGATGTCTGCTTTCTCCAGTAACGATCTTAATATTCAAAAATACGTCATAATATATTTCCTCCTGAATTTTTTATTGGATTGAAATAAAATATATGCAATATATGTCTGATACCTACAATCACCACTAGTGAACTGAATTTTCCAAAATATGTTGAAAACATTTCCCCAATTATTTTATTGGATTGAAGTAAAACAAATATAAAAATTAAGTATTTTGTTTACTTTTCTATTTATGTATTACCTTAAATCATATGTAATAAACTGGAATCAAGATACGACTGAAAATAAATAATATTATTCAGAATTTTAAGACAGCTGTGAAACAGACATTTTTTTTAACCACTTAAGGGG
>BMAW01129017.1:0-26621 GCA_019974015.1 Nephila pilipes | reverse complement strand
GTGATTTCTACGCATATTTCTAATTAAACGTACACATAAAAGAGCTGGAACCAAACTAAGGCTTTTATTTAAATTCCTACTATTACTTCACACTCTCCCTATATATATCTTGTTCAAATTTTCAATCGTTAATAAAATACTTTTTTTTCATATACTCAAATTCAAATACATTTTTTTTAAACTTATAGAGGATGACACTTGATGTTAATACAGTTTTTTCAAATATTAATTCATTTAATTAAATTTAATTGGGGAAAGTACAGTTTCTCCCAACCGCTTGGCGTGATTTCAAAAATTGCCATACTTGGCGATTTTTTTTTTTTTTTTTTGGCTGAACGTTAAGTCCGCGAAACGGACCAGGGTACCCACATTTAGCAAAATACCGCCAAATAATTTCTGTCGCCGAAGGTGGTTGGGCTAAACTGCATTCCAACCATTTAATTCACCGGATGAATTAAGAAACAAGCCAATGCTTCTACTATGCCATTTGTCTTGCAATGGCAAAGTTGATAGAGCGTCGGCGTAGAATCTGCAAGCCTTCGGATCGAATCTCAGCGAAGCATAAAATGTTTTATTTGATTTTCAAAGAATTAATTTTAATTTTACATGGGAGAAAATTTTTTCTCTTATATAAGATATTTAGCAGGACATAAATTTAGAAATAAATACCGTCAGTGACGAAGCGAGTAGGATGCTGGAAAAAAATTTCTTTTGCCACTTAATATTGTAATTCTTTCAAATGAATAACTATACATGTGAGTAAGAGAATGAAAAATAAACGCTGAGTGTTAAGTTTATTGGCGCAAGAGCCAGATGTGGCTATGTTGCACCAAACAAGATTTAACTGTGGTCTAGACGTGAGAGAATAGAAAAAGACAAAAATTGGTCGACAAGAAAGAGGGTCGAAAATAGAGAAGGATTGCTAGGGTAACCCATGTTTACCAAAGATAGTAAACACCATGGGAAAGAAAAAGATCACTTGGGTACCTCGGGGTCATGATGCCCATACTTGCCAAAAGAAGGCAAATCCCCGAGGTTCCCTGACATAATCCCCAGGGACAGGGTGCCCGGCTATACCCCCAGACGCTAGGTACCCATTTTAGTCGCCTCTTACGACATGCATGAGCTACAGTGGGACTATTCTGTCATTCCCGATCATCACACGGGTCATGAATACACATATTTATATTAATTGTAATTATTTAATAAAAAGTAACTAAAATAAAAAATTTCTTAAAAGACTTAAGTAGGAATTCACTTTAATTTTTTTTATATTACTTGTTTACAAACAAGCAGTGAGTGATAATGATACAAATGTTAGGAGAGGGAGATGCCAGCTCAGGTGTCGTCCTCGTCACTTTATGAGAATAATTGGTCGGACGAATGGGAATGATGGATAGACATTTCTTAAACAACCACTTTATTAACAGTTCATCTACAAATCTATCAGCTAGGAGTCTATTCGCTCCCTGCCCGCTACGCTCTACGCTTACTCTCTCTTGAAAGCTTACACTACATATACACATAATAGTCTTAATTTGCATATCTCCGTTCTCTTCTTCGGAGGAAGTCCTCTGATACAAATAAGTGCTAATTCTCCAAGAGGACTATCAGTGACAAGGTCGCTGATAGACCCGTCACAACTTGACCATGATTCAAAATTATGAGTTCCGTCGAGAATAGTCATTGCGTTGCTTTAGTGTGACGTAAATCAATCAATCTTTGTCTGTAAGTGACATCTCTCACGATGATATAGTGCAAGTTAAATTTCATAGACATTGCAGAATTTTCGATATGGGTCGTATGTCTATAAATAAAAGTGCTTTTCTGAAAGAAAATTTGTTATAAAGTTTCGTAAAAATGATATAATATGAAATGAAATTTTATAAATAATTAGTTGATCATATTCTGCTGTGCAGTCAATTATTCGGAAGTTCATGGCTTCTATAATATTACAAACGTTTCTCGTCGATTCGATCATCCCTATTTGCCTCAGTTGACAGAAAATATCTTGCCTTTTGTTTTGGAAAAATAGAAAAATTAGTGCAGTTACAGCAACATTAAAAGAATAGGAGAATTACCATATACTTATACGTAAGTGCAATTCTATTTCTATGTAAAAAAATAAGGTTTCTTAAGGCGTACCGCAAGAAATAAATTCTTAGAGAAAAAAACGAAATCTGAAATTACGATTATCTTTCACAATAAAATATTTTAACGAAAGCACAGAATTTTGAGAAAAAGTGGATCTTTATTTCTGCCAAGGTGTACGTTTAATGTTTTTGTCTCGGACGGTAAGTGAATGATGTTGAGAAAACAAGACACCAAATGCATCTAAAGAATTTATTTTTGACGTTAAGATATAGAGATGAGAATGTGTTTATTTGGAATTGTATTAGTCAATAAGTTAGTTCCAGTTTATAGGTCAGGAATCACCAGCTGCATTTTGAAAAATAATTTAAAATCTAGTGTAACAAAATCCACTAGGTTATGGTGATTACATTATAATGCTTTTAAGTCTACAACCTGCAAGTTTACCTTGTTTTGATCGTTAATGAATTATAGAAATAAAATGTAGTGCTAATTCTGTTATGTTTTTTAATTATCTTCATTTGTATGTAATGAATCTTTTCAAATTATTTATGGATCATGAATGATTCACATTCTTTTTAGAAACCTATTTTAGGTAATACGGCAAATGAGGGTTACAGTACCTTGACTAATGGTCGTAATACCTGTATGTGAAAAAAAATTTTTTTTTTTCATATGTTTATAAAATCTATATTTTACTCTTTCCCATCATATATTTTCCTTTTTTTTATGGTTTGTCAACATGGTATAAAAAGGCAGATAAATATGGAGAACTGTGTGTTTGTGTGTGTGTGTGAAGAAAATATGAACTCGGCTACTTCTCTTATTTGTCTTCCACTCATTACAAATAGAAACAAATAAAAAATAAAATAGAATAATTTGATTTGTTTCAATTATAGCAAAAATATTTTTGTTATACATTACATTCTTATGCAAAGTATATTATTCAGTTTCAGTGTAAGTAATACTATAGTTTTTAATTTTCATGCTGTATATTAACCTTTGAAGTCCTATGTTAACTTAGGTGGGGAGATGCTCGAAAATGCCTCCTTTTGCTCCTATTTAGATGAAGATCACTGAGTGTGTAAACCATCTAATCGAACTCCATGTTTCACCAACAAGACTTTACTGAAAATGTTTTGACAACGTCTCTGTAAATATTTTGAATAATAGAACAATAACATTTTGATCGATGCGATGAATAATACCTTTTATGCTATGGATATTAAGTGAACATTAATTTTCACTGTCTTGAGTTTCATCTGTGTTACATTTTGGGTTATAATGAGTTCAGGAGTTACAGTTCGTTATGAGGTCTATTACTTTATTTTGAGATGAAAACATAAGAAACATTCCGCTTTGTAAATAGTATTCAAATACGATGCTAATAAACCTTATAATATTTTATTCTGATTCATAGCTTCTATAAGACTTTTGCGTGAGAACAATAAAAGCAACCAGCAGCAATATTTTAGTTACAATTACAGTTTAAACCCTGTTCGAATCTTCTTCATGATGGTAGTTCAAGTCTCCAACCCTAAGAATTTGACTTAATAAAACCATAAAATAACAATTAAAACAAATTGAGGGGGGGGGGGTAATTGTTGGTAAAAGTTGGAATATGAGATACATTTATAAAAAAACCAATGCTTTATAAATTTTATTAATACCTCATAAATTGAATAAACAAAAACAAAATAAGAATATTAATTTTACTTTTAGATCATCAAAACCTTTTTCTTTTCCTCGTTTGAACACAATGCTTATCCGAATGCAATATCTTTCATGCATTAACAGAAAACGCAAATAATTTTACACTATAATGATGACAACTAAAATAGTACAAAATTTGATGAAAGTATGATTATACAGAAAGCTTAGACATTATTCTCTTTCCAGTCAAAGTGGTATTATGGCCGGAAAGAGGGGTTACAGACAAGGGAAGAATATATCAGTCAGTAATACTAGATAGGCTGACACATGTCGCCAAATGTCACCAAGTTAAAAAATTCGGTCTCAGAATAAAATTTCAATTTCTCCGAGGGACCCTGCTTTAATTACGTGTACCTTTCCTGCTTTTTTTTTTTTTTTTTTTTTTTTTTTTAAATCTTCTTCAACTACGGAACAATATTAAAGTGATTCACCATATTTGAATGTCTTAGGTTCATCCTGCTTAACAAAAGAAAAAATAATTAATTTAATACACATACGTATATTTACTCATGAATTATAATTGAAAACATTTTGCTTAAGGGTTTTCATAAAGTAAATTTTTTAGAATGTAATTAGACATTTTTCAGAAGAAAAAAAGGCCGAAAAAATTCAAAATCTGGTAAGTTTTATTTTCCCAAAATCAGAACTTGAAACAGAAGTTTTCTATTTTGCTCATTTTTTTCTCCTGAAAGTATGGAAAAAGATTTAAAAATATCACTTTATACTTGGGGAATTGTTTGGTAAATATATCCATGGCTTTAATGCTGCCTTTTTTAGGTTTTATGAAAGCCGTGTTGGCTATAAGAACGCGTTCATTAAAAATTAATAATCTTGCTATGCCACTTTTTTGAAGTTTTAATATCATAAGACATGAAAATAAAGCAACAAGAAGATAAACCGTCGCCAGTCAAATTTAACCCCATAAAACAGCTTGCTTTGCATAAAAAAGTTCAAGAAATTAGTGATTTGGTTCCTGTAGAATTATTTTGTAGAATCGAAGACAGAACAATTTGGTAAGAATCATTTAATTCTAAAATTATTCGAATAAGAGAAATATGTTAAACTGGATGTCACAATTATTTCATTAGAAGAAATATTTTTAAAAAAATTAAGAAACTTTTATTTTACTGAAATATTGATCATTAGAACTTAAAGCATTGTGCTATCCGCGATTTTCTCTTGACTCACTGTATCAGGATGTTTTTTTACTTGAATTCCATAAAAAAATAAAGCCTCGACTCAATCAAAGGAAACGTGATATACGTAGATTAGATGAACTATAGAAATGTGATGAATTAAATTGAGAAGAAACGTACGTATAAAATAAGCCAAACTGAATATATAAGAGGATAGAAGATTTGAAGTTGGAAGTTAACACCCAGAAGATGTATTAACAGCGAGTAATCGTAAATGACGCGCGTTAACTTGCGTGAATAGCTGACGGAATGTTTAGAAGAATCTTTAGAGTGAGCGGACGTTGGTATACTCGCTAGGACCACGATGCAAACCTGTCCAACCCAAAAGACTTTGCGAGCAGCTTTAGAAACCCGTATCGTGTAGCAGGGTAGATGAGCGTTAAATCTATCGCGGTTCAATGTTCTCATTCTGGCGTGTTGTGGATATTTCGAGAGTGCGGCGCAAGCTCAGTTGTCAAGCTCGTCACTTGACCTTGAGGCTAAACCTATGACCTCCGTTGCCAATAGCTATCGTGTTGCTTCAAAGTGCGACGTTAAAAAACGATTTTAGTCCTTGGAAAATTCTGATTGGTCAAATACGATTCATTAAAGGATACAAATATCTTTAATATTTAATAATTTATAAAGGATACAATTATGCAATTTATAATTAAAACGTATTCTGTCCTTAATACTTAATATATACACGTCCGTTTATGGTTTTTATTAATTGATATAGATAAATGTGTCTTTTGTTTCGACACCTACACAAATCTAAATCTAGTTACATCTTTTAGAGGGTAAGACGTCATAGAATCTGCCACGAGCCGACAAATCTCAAAAACAAGGTTTAAAAAGTAAAAACAAATTGGTCTACTTTAACACGACAACTAGAATTCCTTAGAATGGTACCAAAAAAACTTTTCTTTTCAGTAATGATTTACTTCACAAACTTCTACGACATACAACCTACACACTGTCTAATTCAGAGCTATCCAGTCCACAAAAAGCTACTAATTTTTCACTAAAAGGAAATCAAAAGATCTTTACGTAAACACATTTAAAGGATATACTCCTCACGGCTCATTTCACCATTATTTCAGAGTAGTTAATGCACCATAAGAAATTCCACCTAATTTTAAAACCATATTAATTGAGACATTTAAAATGGGAATAAATATAGAGTTTTTCAGAACTGAACCATCCACATCCTACGCATGTCTATAGATTGCTTCCCAAGAAAACTATTTCAAATGATATCAAAATAACATATAAAAAGCACAAAAGCACAGTCTATAAATGATCGAGTTCATCAAAAACTTCAAAGTTTTATTCAGTTAAGCACCTATTTTAAGAAAGCCGATCTACCCATTTCGAAAGAGCTTTAATTTGGGGTCTTTTTCAATACTGGAACATTAAAAGAATCCTTACCATCTTCAGAAAGGGATCGTATTTGTGGAGCTCCCCATCAGTGTTCATTAGACTTGCTATTCATCTATCTTGAATAGAGGCAAAATATTAAATGACCTTCAGGGATATTTTGAGAGCTATGTTTGTCTGAACCACACATTATGAAGAAAACCCACGGCTTTTGGCAAATCTTTTGAGGGTATATATATGAGGGGATGTCCACAGTTGGACACATTGACCAGCCATCACGAGAATCTCCCTCTTCTCTCATCTTCGGAAAAGATATGGTAAGAGTTTCTGCTCTCTCTCTCTTTCTCTCTCTCTCTCTCTCTCTCTCTCTCTCTATATATATATATATATATATATATATATATATATATACATGTATGTATTTTTAATTTTATGACTTGGAGTTTTGCAGAATTTAAAATGCCTCTTTGCTAGAGGTAAAGAATATTATATTTTACAGAGAAGCTGACTATTATTAATAATGCTTTAACTTATAGTTGTATACACATTTTTTCGCGCAGTTCTACTAAAACCCTTAACTCAGCTAAGATAACCATTTAAAACAAAATTTCCAAAATTACTAAGCAAACAATTCAATAAACTTCTTTTGAGAATTAATATCTTCGTTATAAAATCATTTGTATAAAAGATAGTTTTTCTTACATTTCTGTAAATAAATATAGAAACAACATAATTTTACAACTTTAGAGCAAAAAATTGGAAAAGAAACGAAGATGGTGTTCTTTACTTGTAGTATAAGACATTTTTTTTATGTTTTTAATTACTAAGATTTGAATACTGTGACATTCTTGATTATTTGTTAAGATTGAAAATTGTGACATTTTTGACAATTTGTTAGCATTTGAGAATTGTGGCATTCTTGATAATTTGTTGAGAATTGAGAACGATATATTTCATAATTTATTGAGAGTTGAGATGTTATGTATTTGAAAAAAATATATCTTCAAAACTGCATTTGATAATTACTGATTTGGAGATTACATTCATATAATTAAAGTTTATTTGTCTTTTTCTGAATATGAGGAAGAGGACATAAATTTAGAACATATTTCCGAGCATGAAGGTGGTGTCTCAATATTAATATAAATTTGTACGGTTATTGCACAAATGCTACGTTATGATAATGGATATATAAAATTTATAAACATTCTACCAATGCAAAATTTTTTACTTGATTTTTAGTTTATGTACTACTGGAATAAGAGACGAAATATGTTCTGCTGAAAATGAATTGGCTTTAATACAATCACGTACTAAATTAAAATGTATTAAAGTATACTATATACAGATCAGAATATATTATTGATAATGGAGTATTTCTTCAATATATACATATATATATGAAAGGGTAAACTCTGCACTTAGATTTAATTCATAAAAAAATTTGATTTATCAGCAATTAGGTTTTTATTATATTATGGAATAAAGAGTTTAATGTAGCTTGCATTTGGTTCATTTTCTCAGATGATCACAACTACCGGCTATAAAATTATTAGCATTAATATCAAGCTATAATTTCAGTTGATTTTTCTTATTTGTTACTGAATTTTTCAGCAGAAATAAACAATAAACTATCGAAAGTGTGGCCTCATAATTTTGAATTATCACCTAGAGGCAAAGACGTTACTTTTGTTGGTTTTTTCACTCGTTTAGATACCACATTATTATTTGACAAGATTTCAAAAGCTCTAATGTGTTTCAAGTTCAAAGCTTTCTTGAATTCCCACGTTGGTCTTCGGCAGAAATTAAATGATACAAAATTTACAATTTGTCAAAGATGACAAGAGTTTGTGTGTTTTATTAAGAAATTTATTACCTCTTTTAAGCATTTTTTTCTAACGAACTTTTTATATGACCCCAGCTATCTTTAAATAGTAAAGGATTTCAGAAAAACTACATTCACAGCAAAATTAAAAAAAAAAACATTCTTTCTATTCATATCAAGTCCTAGTAATATAATATGAGTCAATTGTAAAATTAAAAGTCTTCTATACATGTCAGAGGATATAATAAATTCTGAAAAATATGAATGTGTACTTTAGAAAATTTATTACGTTTTTAAAACAAAATAATCGTTGATTGAGTAATTTCACTTAGGTATGTATTCGTATGTTGCATCAATATCTTACAAAACACTTATTAAATATCTATAAGTCCATTAAGAATATTAGTAATTCATCTATAACCTGTGTTTTAAGATATCTGTACACCTTTAAAACGTTATTTTTGTCAAAATTTTCGATTTTCTAATTTTAATGTCAGTTTAAAATTTAAACTCTTTATTTCTAATAGTGTTGGAATTTTGTTTATACCTTATTTAGAACTTAAGTTACAGGGATATGAATTTTACTTGGTAGCTAATTTTTAATTGCATTTGAAAATTTATTTTTGATTATTCTCAAAATGAGTTTTCTCGACATATTTACATATGGAAACGTAGATATCAGAAAAAGTTATGAACCAAATTAATTTAAATTTTGCAAGTATCTTCCTTATATAGTTTTTAAGAACTCCTGCTACTTTTAAGACTGTAAAATTGATATGTTTTACTGACAAAGGTGTAAATCATGTATTGTTGTAATTTTTTTTTTTTTTTTTTTTTTTGCTTTTTCATTTTTATTTTTCTCGAAACACAATACAATTTTTAGTAATATGACTTTCATCATGAAAGTAGTACCAACCCCAAAACAATGTTATGATGAATAAGATAAAATTTACAGTAGTTATAATGATATTTTTGTTTAATTTTGAGTTATGAGCGTTATTCTGATAATCAATTTATGTAATATTTTCTATTCTTCATAGTTTTAGGTTATATTTTTACATTGAAAAATATTTTCATAGAAAATATCAATGTGTTTCAAAAAATTTTCTCCGATGGTGTACCGATACCTTAAAGTACTTTATAGTCACAACTTTTATTCTTTCATTTTCATCACTAAACATGGTATTGTATGAAAACAGGTATGATCCTTAATTCACATGTCTTGATAGAGGGGAAAATATTTATTTTCCACACATTTATATTCATTTCACCTCATATTACACTGTATATTATATTCATATCCATTTCATGCAAGTGTATGAATTTAAGTTGATGGATAAAATTGCGTTCATATTACAGATAAATGCACTGAAATGCCTATTTTAAGGGGCAAAGTTATGTATTTTTAAAGCGTTTATACACGAGGCTTTTGTTCTGTCAAATATCACTCTCAAATCATCTGCACAACTAGTCCCTTGATATATATTAATTCGAATGCTGTAAAAAAAGTTCTGAAGAATTCTTTACATTTCTTTAAATTTTATTGAATATTATAACTCATGTACGATGTGTAGAACTAATCCACTTTCGCAGGTTTCTAAAGCAGCTGTCTTGGTCATTCTTGCCTGGGTACTTATTCGCGCAGTGAGCTGCGAAATGTGGGAAGACACTTACAAGCTGTTTGGTTGCAAGGGGACCTACGACAAGTACAAAATGGCTCATCTCGAGAGAATCTGCGATGAGTGCTACGAAATTTACAAGAAGCCTGACCTCCACATCGAGTGCAGGTGAGGGAAACTTTGAATTACATTCGAATTTTCACTAAAAAAAAAGTTGGTTTAACGCTTTTTTTTTCATCTTACTGAAACGCAGACTGTCTGAAAAAGATATCCGGTGTTTGATATGCAACAATTTAACTAGTTAGCGGAGGCATACGTATGAATTTTGAGAGCATATAAGTATCATTCTGTATTAGTAATGGCGAACCATTTTGAGATGTGGATCATTTTGCTCATTATTTGGTTTAATATTTCTAAATCAACCCCGTCACTAAGAAAAATGGGGAGGTGTGATAAAAGAGTACTAATAATTTTGAATTTTAGAAACGCAGCAAATTTATTCACAGAAAACTTGACAATTGACCCTTTCTTTATGATCTCACTTTTAAAATCTTCTAAAAACGATCTTCAAATCTTTTACTTTTCGTTAAGCAATTTTTAATTTTGCTAGTGAAGAGAAAAAATAAAGGTAGACGTCAAACAATTGATATCAATGGAGTAATATCGTAAATTACCATACCAAAGGCCACCACACACTATGCCACCTTACTCCGAGTATTTGAATGAACAAGCAATAAAGGAAAGCACACATATACTATGAAATATTCTTTATTAATTACCCAAGAGGCTATTGCTTTAATTAGATCACTTTTGAAGTACCAGATCATTTTTCAATTTTTTATCGTTTGCTTCAATTTTAATTGCATTTAGCTTAAATATATACAATTTAATAATTTATTGTTTGCTTTAATTTTAATTACATGTAGCTGGTATAATATTCAATTTAATAATTTTTCGTTTCCTTTCATTTTAATATCGGAAAAGTTACTGTTTTCCATTTCTCTATATTTGATCGTTTACTTTAATTCTTGTATTTAATTGAGTAATTTAATAATAATTATAATAAGAAAGTGCACCTTAGGTGGCTAAATCTGTTCTTTGCAAAACTTTGCATAGAACTTTTTAATTAATATAGTTACTGATCTGTGAATGTATAATAAAGTTGGTAAAAGTATATGTAATGGGAAATCTGTTGGTTACTTTGAGAGAATTTCTTAATATTAGGATCATATTAAGCATTCATCAGTTTAAAGTATTTCGAAGTTTATTCTTGTAACGCATTTACAAGTTTATATCTTTTAGTAGATTTTACAAAATTCACTGAGGAAAACAATTTTTCATATGAATAGGGGACCCAGCATCGTTAAAAGAGCATTAACAAGTTAGTTGCTTCATCGATATAAAATTATTTGGTACAGAATCCCATATGTTTAATATAATGGTTTCAATTCTTAAAATAGGATCATTACTATCTACATTACTTTCAAAAATGTTTCCTACTACTTCGGAAATCAAATTTTCAAATTTCTTATTTCCACACTATGCTGCAATGACATTCAACTGATTCCATTTCTAAATCATCCATACCTAACCATATAAATTCGATTAACTCTATTGTTTCGAACTGCATATGTATCGAACATAAAGTAAAGGTAAATTAATTTTCCTAACCACGAGAGAAATTGTTTTAATCTCTCTTTAAAACTTTGTTAATTTTTTAATATATTCTTAAAATTAATAATTTAAATAATTGTTAATATGTCTTTAACACTTTGTTAATTTATTAAAGTCTGTTCTCTCTTTAAAGATATAAAAAATAAGTTATGAAAATCAAAACATGGATCATTTAAAAAGTTACGGGCCATAGGCTTGCCTCCACTGGTCTATATTATTGTCATCATATACAATGAACTTCAAATCAATGCTCACATCTTCAACCACACCAAGTTCAATGTATCGTTATGTGCAATAACTAAGGAACATAGATTTCCTGCTTTCTGTTTTCTCTGAAATCTATTCTGCCCATCAATTTCTTTGTTAAAATTTTGAAATAGTAGGAATAATTTATTTATTTTTCTGCTTATTTAGCCAATTCGCCTAACCTCATCAACAACCGAGTTTTTGAAAAATAGCTTAATCCGATTACCTGTTATTTTTATTATCACAACCAGGTGATTTGTTCTTCCACCTGTTCTTTAGAAAATGGTCGAAGTAGGTGACCCAAACGTCAGAGATAATTTATATTGACCCATGCTTTCTATTTTAATAGTAATGCAATCTAAAAAATCTTAATTGAACTCAAACGCTTTACCTTTTAAGGACTCTTTTAGAGACACCTTGCATGTGTTCCTCTAAAGAAGTGCCCGATTGCGTTGGGCGATTGGGCACGTTATCTGGAGACGTTACCATATTGGTTGGTTTTATTAACATCGCACTAGAAGATACACAAGGACAAATGGAGACAGACCTCGTAATTTTGAGGCTTGGTCAAGTGACGAGGATAACATCTGAGCTGGTACCCCCTCTCCTAACTTCCACACCACGCTAACGGGAGGACTTTGGGCCCCGACAGATTTACCGTGCATTAGCCCCAGGCTAGACGGCAGGTCTTTAGCGGCCAAGGATCGGACCGACGACTGAACGAAAACCACCAGCCGCGAATTCGCGACATTAACCACTAGGTTACCGCGGCCACTTTGTTTGGAGAATGGTTCTAGTCATGGGATGAACTGAAAGGAACATGGTGCCCCACACTACCAGTTTAACATTTTTGAAAGACGCATTTATAGGTGAAGTAAAATCCTGGTGGCTTAGGAGGTACTCTTTCTGAATGTGTGACGACCTTCCTTCCTTATTTAATTCTACAGCCATGTTAAAGTCCAATTAAATTGTCAATAAGTTCAAAACTTCAATTGAAGATACGTAAGAACACACGTTATTATTTTTCAATGACTATGAAAGATCGCTCTCTTTCGAATCCCCCTTATCTCAGTCAGTCCTAGTTTATGTACAAATAATAAAGTCTTTGCATACTAAATCACTCATTTCGATTCAAACTCTTCTCGATTACAATAGACTCGGCTCCTATTATTCTGATAAGGAGTTGCTACCGACAACTATCAATATAAATGATTGAATACGATGATTTACTCTAATCTACAACATCTATCAACTTGTCGTTACGTATCCTTTATCCCTCCCTTCTTTTTCCTTTGAATTCTATTCCGCATATATATCACTATCTATAATTCAATTCACTACACCTCATCTAATTTACTTAACCACGTTTCATTTGGTTGATAAGGAGTAGTAATTGTATATAATTCGAATTATCAAAAATTCCCAAGATTACTGATGAGAAAATCGCGAATGGCTCAACTTCGCGGATGGCTACACAGATCTGCTGCATGTCGCAACTCTTGACAGCTGTGAAATGTCCGGACGAAATCCTCGCTCCATATGCCCCCCCCCCCCATTTGCTGGTGCTGTAGGAGATAAATTCAACTTCATGGATAATTATACCCATCCTCTCAGAGATAGGCTTATTGGAAAATGTTTTGAGGTTAACGGTTAGCATCGAATGGAATGGCTAGCTTGATCTCTGGATCTAAATCCAACATAGTCTTTAGGGGACTATCTTAACACACAAGTTAATCCCTAAAATTCTCCACCAAAGTCATGAAATAAGCTTATGCAAAGATTGTTCCATGTCTGAGTGATGCCTCTTTTTGTAGTATCTGATAATTTAAATGACAGTATGGAAAATAGATGTCGTCAATGCCTGACACATTCCTTAATAAAATTCCTTTATTTTATTTGTTTCCCAAAAATGCTGCGTGGTTTTTTTAAATCAAACTATGGACTTTGGCAAAAAAGTCAATTTTTTTTTGTAAATCCTGTTAACATTAAAATTATGTCAAATTCGATAAATAACTTTGAAATGTACTTTTGACTACTGAATAGAATTTTAAACTCATTCTTCCCAATTTCTTGCTCGTTTTCTAATTAGACACCAAAGACTAGTTGTATCTTATCGTTTGAAGTTAATGATAATAGTTAATATGGTTTTCAGAAAAAAAATTGCACATTTTTTGTGAACAAATAAAAATTAGATCCTTTAATAGAAAATTTTGGGGCAAATCAGCTTGAGGATTCTTTTAAAAAGGAACTTATGGCTTATTTTAGAAAAATTATCCTTGCGATGAAGTAAGGCCTTTTACTTTTAAGAAATTGGTTATTTTTTAGTATTTGGATATTTGCAATTTTTAAAAAAATGAGGGGAAAAAAATCATTTCTGAATTAAGTTATGTTGCTCGAAATAAGGTCACATTGATAAAATGTACTCTAAAGTCTTTAGGTGCTCCTTTATTAGTCTCTAAAATTTAATCATTTTCCTAATGTGTGATAAAAAAAAAAAGTATTTGCATGTACAAAAATTCACTACTGTAAAATAATTTCTTCTTCGAACGTCTTTTTTCTTTCCTTCCTTGGTTTGCCTCTTTGGTATAATAAAAATGTTTGTTGTACATGTATGGTAAAATATTTATAGAGAATAATACATAATGTGTTATTAATATAATTTCATATTTATGTAATGTATCTTCATAGTGTATTTTTAATACTTTTTAAATGTTTTATAGATAAGTTCATTGAAAAGTAATTGTTTTTTCTATTCCATAAAGATATGTTAATTCTTACGTAATTGAATATAAATACAAAATGATCTTTGTTTCTATAAATATCTTTTGTGTATCATATATTGTTATTTAATTAATATTACTAGGAAAATTAATTTCAATTACGATTTTCCTCATTCTCGGCTATAAGGAAACTCAATCTATTATGAAGAATATATATACACAACATGTTTTACTCAGACGCTCAGATATTCACTATTTAATTCGAAGAAGTAATCATTTGTAGTTATACGCATACGTTTTATTTTGACATTTTGAGTAAAAAAATGCAGATAAGGATACAAATTAAATACGACAATCTCCAATTTTCAAATGGGAAACAATGTTTCTCTTAGTCGTGAGAGGATCAAAATTTAATCTTTCTTTCGAATATCGAGACAATGCTAATCGAGATATTTAACAGTTAGTTATACTTTCGTTTTATTTTATTAATGTGAAATACATGAGTCATAATGAATAAAAATAAAATGATAAAAGTAAATCTTAGCTGGCATAAAATAAATCTCACAAAGTAGATTACTTCCATAAGTTGGCAGAACTTCCAAATTGCCCTCACTTTCGAAGCGACTCTCTTCTGCAACAACGCCAGAAGTTAAAACGCCTTGCTAACTAGCCAGAAGAGACGTCTTTTCAGCCTAGTTGGTAGAGGCACAGCAAAAAGCGACTGGTCAACTTTCCTTTGGACCCACTGGACCAAGGTTCGAAACAGCACTAGCACTCCAAAGCCAAGGTCAACAACTACTCTCTCCTCCTCCACAGGACACGGGGTAGAAAATTATTCCCCGATGTTTCGTACAGCGCCGAACTTTCAAAATCTCGTTGCATACCATACGAAATGCAATGAGATAATATCCATTCTGCGCTTATCACATCCAAAAGTTGCACATCGCACATTTTAATTGTGACACACAATACTCATTTCCGACTAAACTTGACCAATTGAGTAGATTCAATATCAAATGAAAGAGAACTGTGAGATACTTAAGGATGCAAATTTTATTACTCAAACCTACTGCCTTATTTTTTTTTTTTTTTTTTTTTCGAAATGAAGAATTAAAATAACACTTATCAAAATCATTATCTGGTTTTAAAAATTAAAGCTCAGAGTAACTTATACAATCCTCCCAATACCCATTAAAAGTTTGAATTAGATTGTGTAAATATATCGTGAAAGAGGAAGTATCGTAAAGTTGTAATTATTATATATATAACAAAAAATAACCGAGAATCTAAATAGAATTTATTCTAAATATTAAACGGTCATAACGTACTTTATGTTATAAATTATAGCTATCAGAGAGAACCCGTAGATTGAAATAACTAATAGTACCATAAAATTTTAGCTGTTTTCTAGGGATGTCGTAAGGTGTTAATAAATAATAAAAAATAATATAGAAATAATCTTGAAATTTTATTTATTTATCTTCTTTACATAGTCACGATCCAGAGTTATACATTTCTCTCATTCAGTGTTTCTTGACCTTTCAAAGGCCGTCATTGTAGAATTCAGCTGATTGAACAACAAATGTTCTTTTTTGCGAGTTATTTCATTCTACGAATTCCTCAATCCAAAGAAATCAAGATTAATAGCTGTAATATACAACATTATGTATATAAAGATCAATTAATCTGTGGAATACATTTTATCCAGATATCTTGGTTATTTCTTATTGATAATCAAGATTTTACAATACCCTCTCGTATCTGATTATATATATATATATATATATATATATATATATATATATATATATATATATATATAGCCATTTACTATAAAAAAAATATCTAAATATGTTGCATGACATAACCAGTGAATAAAACGACTTTTTTTTTTTACTTATATTTCCCCCTTTTTTTAAAAAAAAATTATTACATCATAAAACAGTAAATTTTCAAATTTTGAATTATTGTATGGATGATTTTTTAAAAAATTTTCTTAAAGAAAATGAAAGATTATTCTGGTCAGAGAAGAAAGGATTGTTTCAATCTTTTCACACAACTTTTAAAGGTATGCAAAAATGCAAAGTGAATTCCAACTCTTCCCTCTGTTCTCTGTACAACTACAACCTCTTTATATTGGTTGATTTTGGGCCTTTCCTGGTTAGTCAGTATTTTTGATGTTTTACGGTATTTTTTGAGTATGTTAGGTACATGCATGCATATATATGTGATAGGTAATGCCTCGTTTTTGATATCTTAAAAATAAATGGTGAGAAACATTGCAACAGAGTAGATATTAAAAAAATGTAGATCAGATGGTATTCACAGAAAAGCCAATTAAGATAAACTAAAATAATGATATTCATTCTTTTCCCACAGGAGAAATTGCTTTGGAGGAACTACATTCTTCAAGTGCATGGAGACAGTAGCCCTGGACGAATACCGCAAGGAGCAGGTTTTGATATCCTGGGACAACCTCCGAAAAATTGTATGAACCCACCAAAATCAGAATCCTTCCTGGATAAATGACGTCTTAACGGAATCGACCACGGAAAGAATTTCGGCTTATGTTCTTAAAAGATCATATGATCCCCTTTGTTGACATGGAAGAATCCATAACTAAACAACCAGCTGATGTAATGTTACTGTTTAAACGACGGAGGTGGAAACCACGCATTATGTAACTTTAACATGCAAATGAAAAATAAAGAATGGATACTGTTTGAAAAACTATGGAATTTTTTTTTAACAATTTTTCGCGACATTAAATGCTTAACTGTGCTAGCAGTTGTAAAACTGAGAGACTAAGTAAAATGGTCAGATATTCACGTTGATATTCTAAAAAAATGGATGTGAATTTGATAAAATATGATTTCAGTACCCAGTGGAGGCGATTAGGAATTAAAAAGGTGGATTGGCTTGGGTCAAAAAATTTATAGACAACAAAAAACAACAGAGGGAGGGGTGAGAATATAAGGCATTGCTATAAAATGGTTTTTCCCTCTTTCTGAGAGAATTTGGACAAAGAAATAAGACTTGATAGTTTATACCAACTTTGCTGTGATGGCTTAATACCAGATTCTTTCAATTTTTCTAACATTTTTATTATTACTATACAATAAAGCTTTCATCAGAAGGAAAAATATTACAAAAGTATTACAACAAAATAAAAGTATTCAGAGAAACAAAAATTTATCAGTGATTATTTAATTTAAAAAGTACGGTTTGCTTTCAATTAAAAAAAAAACGATAATTTACCAAAATCCAACCAGTAAGGTCTGTGGTACTTTACAAAGCCACGACGCAGAAGTCCAACAATGGTTAACCTTGACGCATGGTACTGCATTTCGTGTATATTTCCGCTAATATTTAATTAAAAAGAAACGGAAAGACAATTAAACAACAGAGTTTATAAACAGATGTTTTCTTTATAACTCTTAGTTCTAGGCTGCTGAAAAAGAATAAAATTGTTATTTTTTTTATAAAAAAAAATAATAAAAAAAGAAATGTTTTCTTCCATCTATTCCCCTAATCGCCGCCACTGTTAAAGCCCTTTTGATTTACTTGTTCTTTTTATGAATATAGTATAATTTTATTTGGAGGTCACGTACCATGAGTGGCGAATGATAAAAATTCATGAAAATAGTTTTATTTGTCTTTTTACTAATGAGAGAAAGGGAAAAAAATTCAACAAATATATCTAAGACAGATCAAAAAGAAAAATAAATTTAAATACTAAAATATAGATACGATGTATCAGCCACTTAGAAAAATAAATTAGACATAATTTTATTCGGTGTATTTAATAACAATATATTAATCTTCACACAAATTTAAAAGCTTAGTTACAAATTAAAGAATAACTAAACTGCTGTACTCATACAGGTTCTTAAGGAAAAATCAACTGCCACTAAAATTGAAATAAATAAACTTACGTCAAATTACTTACCTTTAAAATTGAGATTGCAAAACATTCAATGATTGGCTGTTTAATTAATGTCGCACTGAGAAGCAACGCAATAGCTATTGACGACGGACTTCTTAATTTTAAATCTCGGTCAAGTGATTGAGCTCGCACCCTTTTCTTCAAACTTGCATACAATCCCAATTTGAGGACATTGATCCCCGCCAAATTTAACGTGCATCAGCCCCTCTATACGACGGGTCTTCAATGGCACCTGGACTCGAACCCACGACTCGAAGAAAATACCACTATCCATGAGCTGGCGACAATTATCCCTTAAGCAAAACATTTAAATAACAGCAAAACATTTTTGAAATCTTGCATTTGTGTGATAATGAAAATAAACGAGAAAATTTTTCATAGTTATGACTTCTAAAATAATTAATATAAATAAAGATATGTTTTTTTAAAATAAAGGCAATATGGCGTAGAGCAAAGGTATTCAAACTTTTAAACTTCGGGGAACCCTTTGACCTTACTAATTTCTTGAAGAAACCCCTTGATCAAAGAGAAGAAAAATAGGATATCAAAGCTTTATCCTACACAAATTTATAAAATTATTATTGCATCTCTATTTTATCACGATAGAAATCACTTAATAAAATATTGAATGTTAAGGTAGCTAATGGGTATTTAAAGGGAGAGGGTTTCTAAAATATATTCTATGAAAAATAAGCAAAAACAATGATATTTTAAATTATAACAAATTAATAAAAAAAAAAAATGTTTGAATGACTTGGCTGTGATTGTTTTCTTTATTGCAAAATATTTTTTCGCCTGGAATAATTTTTGAAATCTGCAACCTAATGTCATCTTCAGCATCCAATCTGTTTTCAAGATTTTCGAACAGATATGTTGAAACATATGACATTTACAGCTCTTTTGGCAATTTTAGGGTATTCTTTTCTAACGTCAATCCAAAAATGCAAGATATCAAATTGAGTAAAATTTAGTTTCAATTGAGTGTCGGTCGATATATCAATGTGTTGCTATCTCTTTTATTGGGAGTTTGGAGGTGTCACAATCTTGAGAAAGAGTTTGGATCCAAGATAATTTTTCTTTTTGAACTAGGAAGTATTCAAGAAATGTTTTTTGTGGATATGATTAATGTTAAACCAAACTAATTTTTATACTTTTATCGAGATTAGCGTTACTGTCTACTAAAATATTATGCAAATTAGGAAAATATTCAATATTATCTTTCAAGATGCAATCTGCCCAAAGTTTTAGTTTTAAAAGAATGGCGTCAATTTTACTTTATACCTTGAAAATAATGGACAAATAAGTGAGTGATTTTTCACCTGAGCAAAGAATGGAGACCAATATGTGACCTAATGTGCTTCGGTTAATGCATTTGAAGCACATGACTTTTACGAAATTTAGGATTTTATTTTATCCTTAAAATGTTTATTTACGCTTAATTTTACAATCAAAATTACTTTAAGAATTCGAGCTTTTGTAAAAATTAAAATTTTACAGAAACTTTGGCGCTTTGATTAAGCAAATAGTGATCCTGTCAAAGTTCCAGGGAACTCTAGAGTTCCGTGGAACCCAGTTTGAAGACCTCTGGAGTAGAATACTTTTTATATTTAAAATCAGTAAAACAATAAAGTATTTCATTTTTACAAAAAAAAAAAAAAAAAAACCATTAAGATTTAAACTCTAAAAATACTATATTTAAAAAAAAACTAAAATTAAAACCAAGTACTATCCAGGCTTCTTTAAATAAAAATAAAAATTATAGTATATATTTTCTTTAGAAGTTTTTTTTAAAAAAAAATAGTCCTTTCGGTACGTAAATAGAGAATAATCTTTCTATAATCCGGCACTTCACTTTCCAGGACTTGCCAGAAATCTAGCGTTTTTATTCATAAGAATTATCTCACTCGGAGAGTTTTGTTTTCTACTTCTATAGAATTAGTAGGTTATCAATAGAAAATGATACTTTTTTATTTATTTATTTTTTGCAGTTTTAGTAATTTCATGTGTTCAATTTATTAGCGTGTACTGTATTAAATTTTATATTTTAACATATAGCTTTGGCTATTTAAATGCGTTATTATTAGCGATTTCCCAATAATCCGGCGATGTTCTGATCCGTTACATGCCGGAGAACCTGGAGCATGTCTGTCAAACCCAGTCTTATCCAATCCATATATATATATATGTAATGATTTAACTTTAATTTAATAACTTCTCTAAATAGTAATTTAATTTTCTTATCTATCTCATTCCCTAATTCAAAAGTAAAGAGTTCTTTCATATTTCCTAATCCCCTTCCAAATTATCCTTTTATTTTTTAGATCACGTGCTCATAAAACTGATTAAATCCACTTTCCCACGATTATAAATCTGTCAAAACAATCCCTTCAGACTCCCTGTCTATTATGATATTTCTCCAGAATCCCTTATCCTGTACCACGTGTTTCCAGGACATTTTTTATAATTTCCCCCATTATATAATGCGATATTCTAAAAATTACAGCACTTCTCATCGTCTCGCCATATAACATGTACTGTGGTTAAACCGCACCAAATTTTCATTTTTTTTAAGGCCAGGCCAGCCGACTTTGCGCAGCGTCTAGATAATGAATAAAAAATAAAATCACTTCCATGAACTTGAACAGGACTCGCATTCGTCATTGATTAAATTTTGATTTCAATTACAGCATGATTAAAGGACCTCAAGTAAATTCATTTCAACAAGCCAGCAGAATGTGGCTCTACGTCCATGCCATTCACCGGCAACGCGACTACAAGTAAATTCATTTTTCATGTGTATATATATATATACAGGAGGTGGACAAAAATATGGAAACACCTTGTAAAATGCATGTTTGAAAAGAAAGATTGATTTTAATGAAATATGTAGGTGGCGCTGGCGTTTTTGACTACTAACGCCACCTATACAACTTCGTAAATGTGCTAAACAGTTCAGTTGTTGTCGGAGTACTGTTATGTGAGGTTGTCATTGCATTATGTCAGAGTTAACAGACTTCGAACGTGGGCAAATTGTTGGAGCACGTATGGTAGGTGCTTCCGTAAGCAAGGTAGCCGAGGTGTTTAGTGTTTCAAGAGGTACTGTATCGAAGATTTATTCCGCATATTTGAAAAGCGGAAAAACATCATCTGCTAAATCACAGCGCGGACGAAAGTGTGTGCTGAGTGATCGTGACAGACGATCATTAAGGGCAATTGTGACGAAAAATAAGAAGACCACAGCTGCAAAAGTTACTGCTGAAATGAATGTTGTGTTACAGAACCCTGTGAGTACCAAAACAATTAGAAGGGAGCTTCATAAACAGGGAATTTCTGGCCGTGCTGCAGTTGAGAAGCCACTCATCAGTGATGCTATTGCCCGTAACAGGAAAAGGTGGTGTTTAAGTCATAAAGCATGGACTGTAGGGCAGTGGAAGCGTGTAATATAGTCTGACGAGTCTTCTTTCACATTGTTTCCCACTTCTGGCCGAGTTTACGTCTGGAGAACGCCATCTCAAGCCTATAATACAGACTGCTTGTTGCCAAGAGTGAAACATGGCGGGGGTTCTGTTATGGTTTGGGCAGCCATATCGTGGTTCTCTGCTGGCCCCATGATAACTGTGTCAGGGCACATGACTGCCAAGACTTATGTGAACATTTTGGCAGATCAAGTTCATCCCATGGTACAAACTTTGTTCCCCGATGGTGATGGTGTCTTCCAAGACGACAAAGCCCCTGTTCACGCAGCTCACATTGTCCAGGACTGGTTTTCTGAACACGAGGAGGATTTGTCCCATCTCCCCTGGCCACCACAGTCACCAGACCTGAATATTATCGAACCTTTGTGGTCTACATTGGAACGGAAAGTGCGTTCTCGTTATCCACCGCCAACATCGTTATCTGAACTTGCCACCGTTTTGCAGGAAGAATGGTATAATATTCCCTTGGCACACATACAGGAACTGTATTTATCCATTCCGAGAAGACTGCAAGCTGTTTTGGATGCCAACGGGTTTCCTACACCATATTAAGCAAAGAAACATGTTTTTTAAAAGGTGTTTCCATATTTTTGTCCAACCCCTATATATATATATATATATAATGCGGTATGTGCGTGTGTAGGACGAATTTGTTTTATCACCTTTTAAATTTTAGCTCTTTTAACGCCATTTCAAATTCTCACGTTAAAAAGTACTCTCGAGTCGCGGGAAACGACCGAGCTCCGTTAGAGAAATCAAGAACATTCTGCAATAAATTAAGAGGAACTATATTTTATTGAACATTGCAGTTACAACACAAGTTATACTATCCTGCAATTGCAACCAATTCAGTGCTAAATTACTAGCAATTAAAAGTCACCGAGCGCGTCAGATGCTTCTGAGTCAAATATATTAAGACTTTCTGCAGCTATTTCGCGTGATCTGCTAGTCACATTCCCTCCCCGCTTCTAATAACGCACATCCGTTCTCTTTAGTAGGTTTGTTGGCTAGGTATACATTGTGTATCGTCTTCTCCCGAAAGACAATCCACGCGCTTTTTAAAATAAGACCAGTTTTGTAGTTGTTTCTGAACAAAAACTTTGAAAAAAATTGTAACGATAGTTGTCAATGTACTGCGATATTCCCTTAATATTGGAATATGATACGAACAACTCATGGTGAGATGTTCTTTGGTACTCTTACATACAATAAAATTATGGTTCAGATGACCAGCTCCGCGAGCCACATGCGGCCCGGCCTGACCTAGAGAATACTGTAGTGTGAATGATCACAGTATTAAATATTTTCGGGAAAAAAAACTATTCTTGCCTCATTGTACTTCATTCATGAAATGCTTAATTTGAGTAATAAGCTCATTTAACTATTCATCCTATCTCAAGTTATACACACTTTCAGGTTTCTGAATAGTACACCGAATTCCTTATACAGAGTATCAGGACCATTGGGAGTCGAATTGAATCATACAGAAACAGTGTTTTAACTAACAGGTCAATTGACCTGTCAGTGTTTTAACTAACAAGTCCCCGGCCTGACACATAGATGGCGCTACTAGAATTAAATCCATATGTTTTTCAGTTAGCCCTAACCTTCAAAAGATGCGTGTATAAATTTGACAGCTGTCGGATCATTAGTTTGTGAATTATAGCATTTTGAGTGAAGCAACTTTTGTTATTGTGAAAAAAATGGATAAAAAGGAATTTCGCGTGTTAATAAAATATTGCTTTTTGGAGGGAAAAAATACAGTTGAAGCAAAAACTTGGCTTGATGCCGAGTTCCCGAACACTGCCCCAAGAAAATCAATCATCAAGGATTGGTATGCTAAGTTTAGATGTGGTGAAATGAGCACCGAAGACGGTGGACGCCCAAAAGAGGTTGTTACCGACGAAAACATTAAAAAATTCCACAAAATGATTTTGAATGACCGTAAATTGAAATTGAATGAAATAGCAGACACTCTAAAGATATCAACTGAACGTGTACATCATATCATTCACGAATATTTGGGTATGAGAAAGCTCTGTGCAAAGTGGGTGCCGCGCGAGCTCACTTTTGACCAAAAACAACAACGAGTTGATGATTCGAAGCAGTGTTTGAAGATGATCAAGCGTAATAAACCCGAGTGTTTGCGTCGATATGTGACAATGGATGAAACATGGCTCCATCATTTCACTCCGAAGTCCAATCGACAGTCATCCGAGTGGACTGCACACGAGGAACCCGCTCCAAAGCGTGGGAAAACGCAACAGTCGGCTGGCAAGGTTATGGCATCTGTATTTTGGGATGCGCATGGAATTTTCATTGACTACCTTGAAAAAGGAAGGACCATCAACAGCGACTATTACATAGCGTTATTGGACCGTTTGAAGGACGAAATCGCCGAAAAACGGCCGCATTTGAAGGAAAAGAAAATGTTGCTTCACCAAGACAATGCACCGTATCACAAGTCAGTGAAAACGATGGCAAAAATCCATGAATTGGGCTTCGAATTGCTTCCTCATCCAGCGTATTCTGGCTCCCAGCGACTATTTCCTGTTCTCAGATCTCAAAAGAATGCTCGCTGGGAAGAAATTTTCGTCGAATGAAGAGGTGATCGCCGAAACTGAGGCCTATTTCGAAGCAAAGGACAAATCGTACTACAAAAATGGTATCGAAAAGTTGTAGAGTCGCTATAATCAGTGTATCTCCCTTGAAGGGAATTATGTTGAATAAAAAAAAAAACTAATTTTGCCAAAAAAAATGTGTTTTACTATGGTAGGCCGGGGACTTTTCAATTGACCTGTTAAAATGATTAAAAAAAAAACCAATTTTCAACTGAAATTAAGTGTCAACAAACAGAGAGATTAAAATCACTAAATCTGTTCATCTGATGGAGTCATGAGAATTAGAGGAAGCTTAGGAAACTGAGGTTCCAATTTTTTTAAGAAGCATCCAGCTATTACGTCAAAAAAAAAAAAAAAAAAAATCACAGATCGACATTATTTATTATTGATTATATTCATGGAAAATAATTCCATGGAGGTGTATCAGCATTATTTAGCGATTTGAGAGAAAAGTTTTGGATTTTGAGTGATGCATCTACCTGTCGAAAAGTTGTTCACTAATGAATCATTTGTCTTAAAGTCATTCCAGTTACCTCAAATAATGAATGACCTGCCAAAATATCGAATTAGACCAAATTTTCCATTTAATTGTGCAGGTGTGGACTTATGCAGTCCCTTTTTCCCAAAGTATAGAAATAAACGTAAGGGTTGGTTGGTTTTATTAACGTCACATAAAAAGCAACAAGAGGGCTATTGACGACGGACCTCATCATTTTGAACCTCGGTCAAGTGACGAGGACGATATCTGAGCTGGCACCATTACCTAACTTCCACACCACGCCAACGGGAGGGTTGAGCCTCGGCAGATTTAACGTGCCTCAGCCCTGGTTACACGACGGGTATTCAGTGGCATCAAGGCTCGAACCCACAACTCTACGAATACTGACGGCCGCGACCACATCAATGTAAAGGTTATTTTACATAAGATTGATGTTTATATTTTTGTATGTTTTGTTACCAAAGCAGTCCATTTAGAAATTGTTTCAGAGTGCTTTAGTGTTTCTGAATTTACAAGGTGCGAATAAGGAGACTTCAAAAGACGTTTCAGAATCAAGACAAAGAATTGGCAGGTTTCTTAGATGGTGATAGTGAAGTCCAGACGTGGCCATACTGCACCAAACAAGGTAATTCTGTGATCTAGACTGTAAAACAGTGAAAAAAGATTGATCGACAAAAAGAGTCAAGTGAGAAAGTAAAGTTATTGGCGCATGAACCAAATATGGCTATGCTGTGCCAAACAAAAATTAACTGTGATATAGACGAGAAGAAATTGAGGAAATTGGTTGACAAGAAGGAGGGTCGAAAATAGAGAAGGATTGCTAAGGTACCCCGTTGGCGCGTCACCCGTGTTTACCAAAAACAGTAAACCCCATGGGAAAGAAAAGATCACTCGGGTGCCTCGGAGTCATGACGCCTGTACTTACCTAAAGAAGGCAAGTCCCTGAGGTCGTCTGATATAATCCCCAGGGGCAGGGTGCCCGGCTATACCCCCAGACGCTGGGTACCCATTTTAGTCGCCTCTCACGACATGCATAAACTACAGTGGGACTATTCTGTCATCCCCGGTCACCACACGGGTCAGACTGGTTTCTTAGTTAGTGAAGGTATTGACTAGAAATCCATCCCACCTTTGGGAAGTTGCAGTAAAAGCCTTTAAATATCAATTGTTAGCGGTGCTAATTTAAATGATGAAGAATTTTGAATTCAAGACCACTGGGTCTTTTGTCTGCCAATGAAGAATATTTTGAAAGTTTTAACACCCACACTTTTTTTTTGTTGCTAAGACGAACCTAATTGCTATTCTTTAATCAGATATCTCTCAGGTAAACGATAAGACATGAAATCGTGAATTAACAAGAAATTTCCTTCTTTGTGGTGCAATGGCCGAGACTTGGTGATTATTTTATGTGAGTAGCCAAAAGTGTTTTTGTTTGATTCATAACGACTAACAAGTTGCCAAATTTCCTGTTTCTTACTAAACGATTTAAGGTGTGCTGCTGGAGCATGTATGAGCCATACAGGCCATCTACAGAGCCACCTGTATAGTGAACTCACGAGCACCGAATATTTATCTTCTTTGGAACCATGTAATCATGAATGAAGAGTACTTAACATGCTGTGCCGTCTTCAACTTT
>BMAW01129014.1:0-81027 GCA_019974015.1 Nephila pilipes | reverse complement strand
AATACAGCAAATGCATCCATTTCCTCAGACAGAATTCGATCTCTTATCACAAAAAAATTATCAACTATCTTATTCTTCTAAGAACCAATTTGAATTCATTGTAATTTTAATTCATTCTTGATCTATTTCGTATTTGGTGTCATTTCTGTTGAGAAGTAGATCGGAGTCCTGATTTTACTAAAAATCTTATTTGCTGACTTTCCTTAAATTCATTGGGGCATAAATTCCAGAAGATGGTGTGGTGTAGAAATTTGGAGAGGAAAGCACCATGTTAGATGTTGTCCTATTCTCTTCATTATGGCTCGTAATAACCAGTTTCCAAGTCAAAAGCTCTCATATTGCTTCTATGTATGTTTTTAAATAATCAATCGATTCCACTCACTAGATTGAATCACAGAATGCATATTATTATTACAAAATTATTATTATTCCTATTCACTTAAATTTTTGAAATTTACACTTAAAATAAAAGTTATCTTAAAGGTAATTTTCATAGACATTACATTCTGAACTTTTCCTTAAGTTCAAACAAATAATTCTGTATAAAAATATGATAGGAAAAGTTAAGTAGGAATAAAAAGAATGTGAATGTTTGTCGATATTTCATTCTTGATTTCTCCGAAACCGAGTCTTTTCTCTCTTCTTTTCTAGAGTCCATGTAATGAAAGTAAATCCTTTTTCTTTGGCTTGGAAGACAGGTCATCTCTCTCACGGTTTGGTTAATCCAATTACAGCAGACTGAATGCTGAATAAGACACTTGATCTACCGACTTCCCACCTTCCAAGGGATAAAAAGGAAATGATACTTGAGGATAACCCGATGATTACTTTCAGCCTGTATGATACAATAGAATTTGCTTATCTCGAATAAACGAAATCATTGCTTCCGATTTTATTATAATGGCGTTAACTTATTATTGATTTCCTTAATAAAATATTTAAGAAACTACTTATTTTTCTTCGGAACACTCAGAAATATTTTCCATTCAAAAGAAAACTAATATTATCCAGGCGTAATAAAAAGTGAAGATTTAAAAAAAAAAAAAAAAAGGTATAAACAAAACTTAAAAAAGTAGTGAACTAGTGAAAAGGAAACAGATTTAATACATCGGCGATAAATTATTTTTTTGTTAATTTTGGTCATGACAGTGACACACTATAAAAGATGTCTTTTCGTAAAGGATGTGTTCACTCGTTTTTTTTCATTCTTAGGAATATTCATACAAACAACACATTATATTGAGTAAGTAATTTTCAAAGCTCTACGAGAATAGATATGAAACTGTGGAAAGCTTAACTCCAAGGGTACACTAGTAGTTTTGACAAAACTTTATTCTTGATTAATTTGAAATACTCATTAAGTAGTTCTTACATCTTTCATTCTTATATATATATATATATATATATATATATATATATATATATAGATAGATAGATAGATAGATAGATAGATAGATAGATAGATAGATAGATAGATAGATAGATAGATAGATCTCTCTATATATATTTACTGTAAGAACAGCTATAATTTTGCTATGAAACTCGAAATAAGTATTGTAAATATGTAGTTAACATTAAAAATGTGGTTAAAGTATGAATAACTTTAGAAATAGTGGTAAGTAGTGAACACTAAAGGCGAATGATATAAAAACAGCCATATGAAAAAGTAATGTTAGGTGGAGACATGATAGAACGGTAATGCTTGCATGGGCATAATTCTTTTGTTTGTTACCTCAATTTCACTGTCCTACAGTTATCATGTATCGCGAGCTCATGTCCAACGTTGTTTCCATGGAGTTTTGAGTTTGATTCCACTACAGAACAGCTGTATAGCGAACTGGAGCAAATTAAGTTGGTCAAGGTTCCGAGTGCTCAATTCAGTGAGGTGTAGAAATTTGGAGAAAGGAATGTCTGCTCAAATGCTCTTTTCACCAATGAACGAGATTCAAAAATTTGAAGTGTAAGCCAAATAACTTTTGATGTTGCTTAGTATAACGACAATAAGAAACAATAAATCGATCAATAAATTGCAGAATTTAATTTTTGATAAATTCCTCATCTCTTTCGAACAATTTGCGCTAACGTGTTTCCTTCCGTGTATTTCGTTTCGATATTTGAGATTTATATAGGTTTGTTTGGTAGTCTTCCTCTTTTTTGTTTTTATCTCTCATTTATTTATTTACTTTACCTTTGTTAAAATGTAGCATTGATTTTAATAAAATATTTTGTAATATACAATTTATTGTTTCTTATTGTCTATACGGATAGTTTCGCTTATAATTCTAGAAAAATCCATCTTAACAGTCAAAATTTGTTGACAATAGTAAGTATATTATTCTCCATTCGTTTGCTTTTCTGCAGTGTATGATTTATTCAGGTTTTTAATTTGTCAATCTGTTTGTAATAAGTTTGGTAACTGTCAATTTATTTTCCTTTCAATTTACTTTTTCTGAAATTTCCATTGTATAAACTTTTATTTTTATAGTTAAGCTTATGTACTTATTTTTAATAATTTTTCTTGTTGATTATGGTTTATCTGTTTATTTATTTGTAATAGTGCAATCTTTTAAATATTGAGATTACTACCTCAATTGTCTTTGACAAAGTGAGGTAGTAAAACATTATATATGTATATATTGAAAGGTGAAAAACATTACACATAATGTTTTTCACCTTTCTTTTTTAAAATTAAGATTTAATTAAATTAAATAGAAGACAAGTGTAAATTTAATTGTTGTTTATTTAGTGTAGATGTGACAGAGAGAGACCATATCCACAAGGATATAGATACAACTCCGCCGTTTAAAGAACAGTACAAGAGTGAAAATGAGCCAGAAAAGAGAGCATTTTCTCTTGCTTTGAGTTTTATTGTAGGGAGTTTCTTAAAAAGCTTACGTGGTGGAGAGATTCGTAGGAGTTTTAGCTGGAGATAGAAAAACTAGTAGACGTCATCCATACACATCTGAAGCCTTCACATCTGCATTATCAGCGAATTTTTAAGAACATGTGACTGCATAAGTTAAGTTAAAAAGGAATGGTATCAGGAAATTAGAATGAATGATTTACTTTTGAAAGAGAGAATAAGGAAATTATATTATTATTATAAGAAACTAAATATAAATTAAAGTTAAATCATTATACACACACACACACACACACACACACACACACACACACACACACACACAAAACACACACAAAGACACATATATATATATATACAAATATTTTAAAAATAAAGTAACTGCAATTTACTCTTAATGACTTAAGATTAGTAACTGTACCTTTTTTGAAACGTAATCCGTAAAATATATGCATAAATAGATAAATCAAATATACAATTTAAAAATCAATCTTATTTACGAAGTCATCTGCATTACATTCCACAAGCATTCATTCCTTATTAATCTAGTGCTCTACGTAGTACGCTGTCAATGACGAATCCCCCAAGTGTGTTAAATGTTTAACACCGGAGTTCCTTCCCATTTAATAACTGCCTTTCAAATCCAACCCTCATTTTCGTGGTAATAAATATGAGGGAAGATGATGCTTAATCTAGGGGGATTTTAAAATATAAATCTACAACACTCTCCCGTTAACCCCACGAAGGCACAGAACGTGTCTTATCTGGAGCGCCATTAAACATGCATTCTTACCTGACTCTGACTTCAATTAAGAAAGATTTTGATGGAATAATCCTTGTTTGTGTTTGGTTCAGTGTAAGAATATTAAATGCGAGTAATTTTATGATGTAACATGGAAGACGTTTGATTAAATTTTGATTTATGTTTTGGAAGTGTACTTTTAAATGCTACTCATATATGTATTACAAGATATTTCGAGAAGAAGAGAGATAGAGGTAATATTTATTTCAGATTGAAAATTCATTTAGGAGAGCTCAAAAGTGCTTTAAAAAAGAAAGATTTTAAATTAATTGTATATGATATTAAGTTTGATGTATTTTATTTCTTCACTGCGTCAGTTACACCTCATTAACTTTGAAAAGAATTTATGTATAAAATTTAATTCAAAAGTTTAAGTAGGGAAATCAATCTAATGAACGTATCTTATTCTTCATAATATCATTCAAATACTTGTTGTCCCTTTTGCTGTTTGGATGCATAATAATTGGATGGATATACTGAAATACTAATGTTTTGGACACTTATATTTATATAAATGATTATAAAAATATAATGGATTGCTAATAAATGGAGGAAACAGTTAATGTAGCATACAAATATCAAAATATTATAGATTACAATTAACGCTTGTTAAGTTTGCATTGTATTCTTATCCAACTATTGATTTTTCCTATCCTGTTTGTTTCAGCAAAAGTCACATAATGGTTTTTATTGATAGTGAAAAGTAATAGATTAATAAAAGTAGATATTGAAATTGATAGATGCATTGTTTCCTGGAAGAACTTTTTTTGTTTATATTTAAGGTCACACAAAGCTGATAAATTAGATTTCCCCAAAACCTTAATTTAACAATTTCTTCTAAATAAATAAAAAGAAAGAAAATCAAAAAACCATATGTCTAGGTGATGTATAGAAAATATAAATGGAATAAATAAACTATATAAGTCGTCCCAAAACAATCAAACTTTATTCAAGTTTAATGCTATGTACTTTTTTTGTTTATATTTGAGGTGAAAGAAATACAGTGATGAAAATTTACGCCAAATGGGAAGTTAAATTCGATTTCCCCAGTTGTTTATTTATTACCTTCTTCCAAATACCTGAAAAAAAGATAATTCAAAGACAATGTCTTGTAGAAGCGTATATATATATATATAGAGAGAGAGAGAGAGAGAGAATGCATAAGCAATACAAAATGTAATTGATCATTTAATGTGTTTCAAGTCAACGGAATGAATTATTGTGGTTTCTTTTAAAAGAGTTTTGTTTATTCTAATTTTTCTGATATATCTCAAATAATATTACAAAAACAAAACTTTTGCTCTCGTTACTATAATTTTACTTTGTCCTCCTATTTTAGCATAATTTAAAGATTTCTTTAAATGTAATATGAAAAGTAATAGGTGTTTCCATCAAGAGCACACAAAAATCTCGATTTTTTTTTATGTAAACAGAAGATTTCATAATAACTGAGTTGAAAACAATTTAAAATTAATAGCTTATTGAGATGTTTTTAATTTACACTAACTTTATTAAATTTTTAACTTACAGCGTTACTTTTAAAGTATTATAAACCCGTGATGTAATTGAAAGGAATTACTCTGAGAATTTTTAACTATATAATTTTTTTAAGAATAACACCTGTGGGCTTAATTCCTTGTCGTCTCCCACAAGTGAATTATTAAATTTAAGAATAATTTGAACCAAAAAAAACTATTTTAACTGTTCTAGAAAACGTTTAAAATTATATTTAAGGTAAAAGAACACCTTCGAAGAAACTTTTATGAATTAAACTAAATTTTGCATGCAAATGCATATTGTATGACTTTATGGAGGCTCTAAAAGTAAAGTAAAACACACAAGAAAAGTTTTGTTAGTGTTTATTTTTACTGTCAAACGGGCATGTTATACAAATATACGTAAGATTTATGACTTATAGAAAAACATATTAACTCAAAAGAAAATAAATATATTGCCATTTTGTAAATTCAATAATACGGAATACAGCCTTATCTAGGGAATATACTATTTTTTGATGATATAACAGTTCAATTGAAAAGTCCCCGGCCTGACACATAGATGGCGCTACTAGAACTAAATGCATATGTTTTTTAGTTAGCCCTAACTCTCAAAAGATGCGTATATAAATTTGACATCTGTCGGATCATTAGTTTGTGAATTATAGCATTTTGAGTGAAGCAAATTCTGTTATTGTGAAAAAAATGGATAAAAAGGAATTTCGCGTTTTGATAAAATATTGCTTTTTGAAGGGAAAAAATACAGTTGAAGCAAAAACTTCGCTTGATGCCGAGTTTCCGGACACTGCTCCAGGAAATACAACCATCAAGGATTGGTATGCTAAGTTTAGACGTGGTGAAATGAGCACCGAAGACAATGAACACAATGGACGCCCAAAAGAGGTTTTTACCGACGAAAACTTTAAAAAAATCCCCAAAATGATTTTGAATGACCGTAAATTGAAATTGAATGAAATAGCAGACACTCTAAAGATATCAACTGAAAGTGTACATCATATCATTCACGAATATTTGGGTATGAGAAAGCTCTGTGCTAAGTGGGTGCCGCGCGAGCTCACTTTTGACCAAAAACAACGACGAGTTGATGATTCGGAGCACTGTTTGAAGATGATCAAGCGTAATAAACCCGAGTTTTTGCGTCGATATGTGACAGTGGATGAAACATGGCACCATCATTTCACTCCGAAGTCCAATCGATAGTCATCCGAGTGGACTGCACAAGATGAACCTGCTCCAAAGCGTGGGAAAACGCAACAGTAGGCTGGCAAGGCTATGGCGTCTGTATTTTGGGATGCACATGGAATAATTTTCATTGACAACCTTGAAAAAGAAGGACCATCAACAACGAATATTATATAACGTTATTGGACCGTTTGAAGGACTAAATCGCCGAAAAACGGCCGCATTTGAAGAAAAAGAAAGTACTGCTTCACCAAGACAATGCACCATGTCACAAGTCAGTGAAAACGATGGCAAAAATTCATGAATTGGGCTTCGAATTGCTTCCTCATTCACCGTATTCTCCAGATCTGGCCCCCAGCGACTATTTCCTGTACTCAGATCTCAAAAGAATGCTCGCTGGGAAGAAATTTTCGTCGAATGAAGAGGTGATCACCGAAACTGAGGCCTTTTTTGAAACAAAGGACAAATCGTACTACAAAAATGTTATCGAAAAGTTGGAGGGTCGCTATAATCAGTGTATCACCCTTGAAGGGAATTATGTTGAATGAAAAAAACTAATTTTGCCAAAAAAAAATGTGTTTTACTATGGTAGGCCAGGGACTTTTCAATTGATCTGTTAGCCTTTACGTAAGAAGCTATAGTATTTCGATTTCGGAAAACTGATTTTTTTTCAAAATTCAATGTGATTTTTATTTTGTTGCAGTATAAAAACTTCTACTCAATACAAAATCTTACGAATAGTCTATTCCATGCATGCATGAAAGAAATGGTGTTTTGCAGTAATAAAAATGTCCTTTTTAGAGCCATTGCGGTCAGAAAAATTAATGATTAAGTATACATTAAAAAAAAGCTGAAATTCAAATTTTGCATAAGATAAAAGTAAATTTCAAACTTGGTTTTAAAGAGGAGAGATTGAATTTTTATTTGAAATCAAAAGTAAAAAAATCAATACCATAAAACAAAATTTGCGTTTTGTTTTATGTACTGCCAACTTAAACTATTTTTTAACAAAGATCTTACATGTTGAGGCATTTAAAATGATTAAGTAACTTTCTACCAGAAAATGAGATTTATAGACAATAAGCAAACTTCATAACACATTTTAGTAAAAAAATGTATAAGAACAACAATTACACATTACAAATATCTTAAATTTGAGAAGATTCATTTGTAGTCCAATTAATCCGCATCACCACAAAATAAAACAATTCTTCGAATATTCAGGTAACCAAAATGATGAAAGATATTAAAGTTTGCTAAACAATTAACTGACTTCATACTAAGATAAATACATTATAATATCTAAAATGGTTGAAGGAATCTTACCCATTTATTACATCATATGATCGATCGAGGTTTTAACAATAGGGGCATCTCGCTGGTTTCCACTCGAAGATCCAATAAAGCCACCCCTAATTAAAGCAATTTTCCATCTAATGAGAGACTTCGTGCCAAATATCCTCTTCACATTCTGGATGTAATTTTCATCTTAAAGTCTTCAAACTTCCATCTTAGGAAGGTAATTCGATTTAAGCATGTATGCAATTGATTCGTACAGTTTCATTGCATAGTGGCTGTTTCGTTAAGAGAATATGGATGCAAATTAGTTCTGAATCCCATGCATCTTTTGCAAGACACCTCATTGAAAAATTTTAAATTATTTTTAAGAAATTTGATACTGTAGTTTTTCCTTAACACACGTTAAACGGAATTCAGTTGTCTTTACTTTGTTAATCAACATATTTTCCATATTAAAAATCATGAATACTATTGTTAGAAAGGAAGTCAATCTCAATGTAAGATCGCTGACCTTTTTATTCCTCTCACTCTGACGGTAAGCTGGCATGCCAAGAGGGAAAATTGTCAGCTGGCACACAAGCGTGATACATTTTCATGTTCTCTTCCTCCCATTACGCATCGTGTCACAGTCCTAGAAAATTTTTAAAAAAAAATATTTTTTAAAACTTTATTTATTTTATACTATTATTTAATTATATACTATTATTTTACATTATTTATTTTATATTACTTTTATTAATTTATTTAATGTACTGCTTAAGTTAAATTACTCTCGTTATTTTCAAGATAATGACTTTGTGGATAAACTTCCTCTGCCTCTAGAGAGACACTTGCGTAAGAGACGTGCAATCCTAGCGATACGCGCGTGCGCCTACCGTCACGAATAGGTTAAAATGCAAAATAAAATATATCTCTTTATGTTTTAAGTCTTTAGAGAAAATATATTAGAATAATTTTTTCAAATTCGATCATTATATATATTTCCCTCTCTCTGCCCCGAGATAAACTCAGGAACATTGGAAACAACATACTAAGAGGAAGCGAGACACAACTTTGAAACTGCAAAGAAGTGGAATGTTGGCTTATATGAAAGTGGTCAAGTTTGGGTCTAATATGTATGAATGTACACTCTGTATTGTAGTTGAAATTAGAAAGTGCGTTTTATATAAACCGTACACAGTAAAAGATACATAAACGTAACGATCCCATTCCAACTCTAGACGACACACTACCTGCACAGCAGGCATAATGGTCAGTTGGGTCATAGCCTATGGTAATCGATCCAGTATAATTGTAGTTCGTGGAATCTCAACGGGCCAGTGTTACATATATGTAAATGACATTCTTCAACCCCATGTATGACCGTTCTTAAAAGGGTTTCCAGGAGGAATTTTTCAGCAAGATAGTGCTTGTCCGCTTACAGCTCGAGTAGCTCAAGAATTTCTACTTCGTGTTAAGAATCTGCCAAAACCGGCCCGCTCCCTGAACTGTTCCCTATAAAGCGTTTGTTGGACTGGCTGAAACGCTAAATGCCGCCGTGTCACTCTGCATATGATTTGGAAATGGTTGTTCAATATTTGTGGGCATCTCTACCTTAGGACAACATGCGACGGATAATCAACACAATGCCGGGCCATGTGTCGTCATGCATTGCAGTAGCGGAATACCCTACTCAGTTTTCGAGTAACACTGGATTCATCTAATTGTATGCATTATGTTTAATTCTCTTGATTGTGAAATCTAGTGAATCTCGTGTCTATTTCAACATGTGCTTTAAATTTCATTTCATTCCGTAGCTCTCTTTTTGATTCTCTAATTTCAATGTTCCTGAATGTTTTTGTTAAATAATATATATATATATATATATATATATGTGTGTGTGTGTGTATAATATTCATCAATCATATCAAACTCGCCACCAACATTGAATACTTTTGACGCACAGTGAACATAATTGTACGGAACAAAAATTTAGATAAAAATGTAAGAGCTTATTTTTTGATTTTTTAATGTTTTAAAATATATTTTACGAACCTCAGCAATTCAACCTTGATATAATATTATTATATAGGCGCATAATTTCGCTTATGCACAGCAGCGACTATTTTAGGAGGCGACAATAAAATAATGTCATTTGTCTTCTTCAGTTGCTTCATATGTCTGATATTAAATATTCCGATTTCAGAGAACAATGAAAATATATTTTAATTCAATGGTTGAATATACGAGATATATAGCAATAAAAGTTATTATCCAGAAGAAAATATTCTTTTAGTTCAGTAAATATAGAATGGCATATTTTGCAAGAGCGCTCTAATATTCACTAACATTGTTCAAGAGCTCTGCGAAAGTAACATTGCACTTTGGGTCTAACTTGAATATATTCCTAAGGTGATTTTCATGTCACATATATTTTCAATAGGTCAAAAATGTTTCAAATTATTTAATAGATTATATTTACTATACATTTTATTACCATGCGAATTTGAATTCTAATAGAAGTCCTGGAGTTATGAACATTTTAATGTTGAATCGAATGTTCAGAATAATTTTTAGTATTTCCTCTATCTTGCTTTTGTCATAATATATCAATATTCGGGAAGTAGTCTAAGATTTTGAAATATTTCTTGTATAAAAATCTCATTGGTTCTTTACATTCTGTGTCTTAAGATATTGCTTTCGATGCCTTCTGGGGCAAATTAAAACTAAATAAACAGTGGATACCACTGATGATCTTGCGAAATTGTCTGCCTATTCATTACAAAATAAATTTATTTACGTGATTCTTACAACATAGCAAAATTCTCTCCCTGGTCATTTGAATTTCAAGAAGTGTTTGATTTTTATTGCATTTTGTGATAATAATGAAGTGTCTATTTTAGGACCTTGAATTCAATCTGTGAATTCATTCATTCAAAGTATTCATATTTGGGAACAATGATTTCAAAACATTTATTTAGTTTGATAAGTTGCACAAAAGACGGTTTCTACGTCAAAAATATTTTAAAGGTTTTTTGAAGAATAATGATATTACAATGAAAAAAAGGTAAAAAAAATAATTATAAGATCATTAATTCCTAAGCTATATGAAAAGTGATCACACAAAATATTACGAAATGAACTCACATGCAATTCTTTTACTTTCTTTGTCACTTTTAAGATCACTCCAAAAACTGAGTAAAGTGTTATAGCACCCTAATTAATTCAATATTAAGGCATTGATTTTATTGTAACCCCAAATCTACTGTTGCTAAATCCAAAGTCATGTTCATTATCTAACTGGCGATAAAATAAAGGAAATCGTGCATTTAAAGATTACATAGAATGTGCAACACTTTTCTAAAAATACCTCGAATACCTGTTAAAATAATTATCACGCTAAACTAATGAGACATAGATAATTATTTTTTGATCGCCCCAACAAATGCTCCTTTGTCCAACCACACCCCGATATGGAATTAAATATTAAAAAAAGTTATGCGAATAAAATTTACGGTTAACCTTTATATACTTCCGTTTAATATGCTTATGATTAATTAATAATCGTAAGGAAAGATCAATCATTCTATCAATGGTACTGTTAGTAGTATTGAATAAAGTCAAAATAATGAAAACTTCCTACTATTTCTTGTACCATTATTAATATTATTGGTTATTTATTTGTTATTAACATTAAACATGGATCCGTTACAAATAACACCATCGAAAATATCTTAATAATAATATTATGGATTGTTCAATTAATACTTTAAAATAAAGTCAGTGATATCGAAGAACATAATGATACATAATTTATTCTTAGTTTTTCATTAAGGTATTTTTATGTGTTTCTCAGTATACAATAAGTGTATTCCAATTTTCAGTTTCTTTTCGATATAAGTAGATAGTGCAATAACAATGCAAATTTAGAATCAATAAGTTAGTTGCTAACATTCCAGTCAGTCTTCCTAAACCAAAATATATTTTTTTTACCTAATACTGAAAATAGAGAATTAATCAAAAACAATTTACAATACGATATATGTATTTCAAGGTGAATGTACTACAGTATGAAAAACAACTTAATGCAATATTTATTGCTCTAAATTTGAAATCAGAATATTGAATTTCGAGAATATACGTAATGATTCTACTTAGAATTAATAAAATTTTCTAATTTTTCTTATACTTTAACGCTTCCAGTGTGAAGCTCATCTTATTTTATAATATAAATCCATTTTAGCTTCTAATTTATTTTATCACATGCTTATATACTCTCTGTAGCATTAAAAAAACATGCACCAAGAAGGAGTTTCCCGATTGTAATGAAATTTCGTATGCAAAGACATTTCGACCGAACATGCAAATGATTAAAATTTGGTGACCAATGAATTAATAAAGGGAGCTAGAGCGCATCGGAACTGCGCACTCAGCAAGTATATATAAAAAGCGATTCTCAATCTGATAGTCAAATTTTCTGTTGCTTTGCGATTTCGGATACCTTTCAACGACTGAAAAAAGGCTTCCTCGTAGGATTTCATCCTACGAGGAGTCATTGAAATTAAAGTGGCAGATTGGGCTGATAGGAGAATCACTCATTATATGGGTCGGAGCGATGAGGCGATTAGAAGTTGCTGGCAAGAATGGGTGGACAACAGCCGACTTCATAGTCATGATCGTAGCTGTCGAACTAGGGCCAAAGCAGATTAGGAGTACAGAGCGGTTGTCTGATCAGCTATCACAGCACCTGATTCATCATTATCAACTATCAGACGTGCGACCCGCACAGGAGTGTCCAACCTGACCATTCACAGACGGTTGATAGAGCGAAATCTAAGCACTTACTGCCACCTGCGTCTCACACCTGCACACTGTCGAGCCAGGTTACTTTAGTGCTTGGCTCGATCAGGTTGGAATGATGCTGACTGGGGACGTATAGATTTTAGCGACGAATCCCGCTACCAACTGTGTCCTGGAGATCATCGAAGACGTGTCTGGAGAAGTCCAGGACAGCGTGCCGATCCTGCTTTCACTATTGCACGCCATACAGGCCCTCAAACAGGAGTTACTGGGATGTCGTATCCCTTGATAGTCATATCCCTTTGGTCGTCATTAGAGGCATACTTACAGCACAGCGGTACGCCAACAACATTCTGAGACCTGTTTTGTTATCGTTCCTTTTGAAGTACCCTGACCTTATTTTCAAGCAAGATAATGCAAATCACATGTGGCACATGTTGCTATGAACTTTTTTACAGTTTGTCAAACACTTCGTTGGCCAGCCAGATCTCTCTCCAGTCGTCTCTATCCCAATGTTTGGGATATGATGGGAAGGCGACTGCATTTACCAGGAAATGTTGTTAACCTAGACCAACAATTGGAGCAAATTTGGCACTAAATACCACAGAAGAGCACGAGGGAGCTATATCACTCTACTTCATGTCTTGTGGCAGCTTCCATCCAGGCTGGTGGTGAGGCAGCTTGAACATTATTGAGCTCGTTACTTTGTAACTATGTAACTCTGAAATAAATCATTCAATTTTTTCAAATTTTCATCATTTTCTATTCAGTACATAATTTTCCTATCGGCCAATTTTTGTATCTATTGGACAACTCGTTCTTGTTGCATCGTTTATTCGTTGTTGTTATAGAGTGTATATACATAAAGAGGATCTGAAATGCGGCTTTCCAATCCGAACGTGAAGATTATAGTATTTTTCAATACAATTAAATGTATGTATTTGCGCATGTTTTAATTGGTCTGACCAAAATTGCAGCTATTTTAGATGCGCAGTTTTTGTTTGACAATCGTTTGAGCGAGACGACGTGAGAGTGTTTTGAAAATGGATAAAATTGGAGTATCGAGCTGTCAATAAATATTTATTTTTGAAAGGCAGCATGCCTACGCATATCAAAAATGTGTTGGATGCTGAGTACAGCGACTCTGCACTATGAATTACCACCGTGAAATTTTGGGCAGCTGAATTTAAAGGTGGCTGTACCTGCTGGGGAGACAATAAATGATCGGGATTTCCAAAAACTACAAACACTAACGTTAACATCACTTAAGTTCACGAAATAGTGCTATACAACAGTCGAATAAAAGTGAGAGAGGCATCAGAGGCTGTGAATTTGTCCAAAGAACAAGTTAGTCACATACTGAAATCAATATTTAGGCATGAAAAAATTGTCTATGGGTTCAGTGCCACGTTTCCTCCCGTAAGAGTAAATCGTGTTCGAACCAAAATTTGCACCGATCTGTTGTCGTAGTTTAGACGTAATTCATCAGAGTTTTGTTGACCATCAATTACTGTAGATGAAACTCGGATACACGTCTGATTTAAAAAAAAATTGAGTTAAAAGAGAAGACTTCTAAGAGGGAATTGGCTCCAAGAAAAGCAAAATCTGTTTTAATTGCTGGGAAAGTGATGGCGACTATTGTCTGGGATATTCATGGATTTATCTTATAGATTACTTTTAAAAAGGAAAAAGCATTACAGAAGAATACCACACAAAATTACTTGACAAGCGGAAGGCAGAAATTGTGGAAATTGGCTTCATTTGTATAAAATAAAATGTTTCACCAAGATAATGCACCGTCTAACACCACAGAGTTCGCATTGCCTTAAGTCAACTAATTAAGGTTTGTACAGTTTGAAAACCCTCCTTACTCATCAGATTTAGCCCCAAGCGTCTTCTTTTTGTTCTTTAATCTAAGACTTGGACTCAGAGGATAAAAGTTTCGTCAAATAAAAAGGCCATCAACTTCCTTCGTAAACAATTGTTTTGCTGAGATCGACGCCAGTCATTATTTGGACGGATAAGAGAAATGAGAGCATCGCTGAGAGAAATGTATAATAGGGTGTTACAAAACAATAGATGCTAAGCTAAATAAGGAAATGATTATAGTGAAATTTTAATCTTATTCCAAGACAGTCATTTCAGTCAATTAAATATATACTTTTAAGCAATAGTTGGTTTAATGATCATGGTAAAATTTGTAGCATATGTTTCTATTTTGTAAGCATTAAGAAAACTTATTTTTAACTTGCAAAAAATTATAAAAATTTTACTACTGAATGAAAAGATAGACTTACTTACTTATTAATATGACATGTCTTTCAAAGTTATACTCAAACGTATAAATCCCTCTTTGACTGAAAGTCAAAAATAAATAACTCCTACAATCACTAATATTATTTGTAAAAAATATCAAGTCGAAGCCGTGTTACTTGTAAATATCCATTCATGAATGTATACAGAAAAAACTAAAATATTTCTTTTGTCAGTTTTCTAGATTCTTGAGAGTGAGAATAAATAATCTATCATTATACCTTACATATTTAATCTCAGATCTTCAATAATATTTTATTTAATACCATAATGATAAATTTGCTCATATACACTCCCCCACACCCAGACACACACACACACACACATATATATATATATATATATATATATGAAGAGTTTGGAAGGATGACAAAAATATTTTTAAACATTATATACGCTGTCTACAATACTTCATTGATAGAAATAAATACACATGAGACCTATCTCTTTTACAACGACCCCACATCTTATAAAATCTTAATAAGTAGAACAACAGAGAATCAATTTTGGTTGAGTTCACGAGAGTTTTTCAAAATGCGATCGGAAAGTATTTTCTCCTAACCCATTGGTCGAGGTTCGAAACGCTGCCAAAATCGTAAGTCATCGGACATTCGATGGTGTAGAAAATACTTCACACCAAGCATTTGCTACATTTAATACAAATGGACCATCATCTAACTTATAATTGCTAATCGGCAATCATTTATCATCCAATTTAACTATTTGCGTTTCATTTTGTTAGAGAAGAAATTGTAATTTCATGCAATTCAAATTTATAAATGTCCTCGAGCTTAGAGAAGAGAGAATAGTTAATAATCTAATATCATAATGTTAATAAACAATTCATCACTTCTGAATTGAGTTTTTATGTATTTTATTCAATTCGTTCACTACATATTTTTGTTAATCGGTTATGAATATTCTTCTTTCAATTGGTTGTCAGAAACAGTAAATTTAGAATGCAAATTAAAGATAAAAACATGTCAAATTGACTTTTCTTTTCAAAATAATTTTCATAAGTTCCAAACTAAAGAGGAAAGGAAAATCCCGTCACGAAAACACAAGAACATAGGAAGTATACGAAAAGTAAAGTTTTATAAGAAAAACTCTGCGTTTTTTAAAAATGAATTGTCCTGATATTTGTGTATATTATTCATAGTTTGAGCCAAAACCATTTTAAGTTAGCTGAAATTGTGTTATTCTGATGCGAAATTATTTTTAAGAAAAGCATTAATGATTTGAAGATATTGCAAAACAGTTCTTTAAGGGTACCTTATCATAGATTTTTTTTTTTTAAAAATTGAACTAAAATTTAAAATAAATCTTTTAGTGACCATTTCGAGACTAGGGTTGGCTAAGTTGAAGAAAACATAATTTCAGACTCAAATATTTAGGTGTTTACAGTTGCAAACAGAACAGTTTAAATACATTTAAACTACTCTGCTTATCATAAATGAAGGAAAACTCACGAAAACGATGATAACTCAAAAAGTTATGCGTAGATTGTAATGAAACTTACATACATTATACAACTCATAGAAATGTATAAAGTAGCATAAAAACAAATCACCAGACAATTATGGTGCTATAGAAATTAGCATATGTATACAATAAACAAATCAGATGTGTCGGTGTGATATACGAAAAGTACCTATAATATGGGTATGATCCCCCGAGACACTATGCACCATATGTAGCGATTTGTGATGCTCTCAATTATATGATCTATTATTTCGTAGGAAGTGCGAGCCATTGCTCTTACAAGGCAGTTGGAAACGTGGCTAGGATCCTAGGAGGGGGAATGAGAGCAGCTACACGTCGTTCTAGAGCGTCACAAACATGCTCTATAGGGTTAAGATCCGGTGATCGAGCTGGTCACTGCATGCGCTGAATTATTTCCTGCTCAAGATAAGCATCCACGATTTGAGCCCTGTGTGGTCTCGCATTATCATCCTATAGCACGAAAGCATAACCTATTGCCCCAGCATAAGGGGACACATAAGCATGCAGGATATCATCTCTACAGGTGGGAGCATTAACATTTCCACGGGAAATGACATATAGGTCTGTGCGTTCACCTAAAGAGATACCACCCCAAATACAGACACTGCCTGATCAGTATGCATCTCTTTCGCGGATGTGGTATGGATTAAAATGAGTTCCATGTTGTCTCAAAATGAGAATATGCCTACTAGAGTTTTGAAGGCTAAACCTGAACTCATTCGTAAAGATAACAACCCTCCATTGATCAGGCCACTCGACTGGATCACTCCATTTATCCTGGAGATGTGTTGACTTGCCCACTGCAAACTTTCCCGCCTAGGGCGTGACGTGAGGGGGACTTAAATGGCTGGTCGCTTCGTATAAACACCTCGTTCGTGAAGCCTTTGACTCACAGTTGATCTTTATACCAATCTTATGGGGCTCGCAGCAAGGGAGGATGTGACTTCAGCTGGAGTTGCGGTTCTATTCCTTTATGAGCATAATGACAAATATCAGTCATTGGCACTTGTAGTAGAGCGTGGCCATCCTTGATAGAACATCCTCAAAGCCGAATCCATAGTTTGAAATTGTTGTCAAAGTCAATGAATCACAGACGGACACACATTCAGCCATCTAGCATTTCTATGTGACTTTGTCCTGCTTCTAGTCTCCCAATAGTCCGCCATGGTAGTTGTTCGATAAAATGATACCTGGGGGTCATTGTTATAATTTCGCTATACCAGATTTCTAACCTGAGACACGCAGCAACATTTTGCCACCTTGCTTTGAGACATCTATTTTTATGCTCCTCGCAAATGACGAATTCCAATTGCAACGCTACTATTTTGCATAATGTAGTATCATTCAGCTCCTTTTACTGACCAACATATTCAAATTTCATTGAGATTGGTTTATTTTTCGGCGCATTGAAATTATTTCATTTTTAAGGTCGAAAAATTATCACAACCAGAAATGTCAGGTTATATGTATACTGCTGTTTGTAGAAAATGCAACACCATGAAGGAATCATCAGAATCAAATGAAATTTAATGCAGAAACGACTTGTACTGATACAAATAAATGATGAAATTTTTAAAACAAAAGAAACAAATTAAGCGTCCGAAATCAGTATTTGGTGCAGCCACCATGCGCTGCAATAAGTGCTGCTATACGACGTGGCATGGAGTCAAACAGATGTTGAATATCTGCTTGAGGAAGAGAATTCCATATCGCTTGTATGCGCAACCAAAGTTCGTCTTTGGAAACTGCAGGACGCGGATCACGAGCGAGACGCCGACCAACCATATCCCACACGTGCTCAATAGGCGACATATCCGGTGAATAAGCAGGCCAAGGAAGAAGTTGCATGCGTTGTGCTGAACAGAAGTCTCGAACAGTCCGCGGAACATGTGGTCGTGCATTATCCTGCTGAAAGATAGCTCCAGTGATGCCTTGAAGGAAAGGAACGACTTCGGGCTGTAGCACTTCACGGACGTACCTGTTGCTATTGAGATTACCCTCAATTCGTATCAAATTGGATCGTCCATGATACGAAATCGCACCCCAGACCATAACTCCGGGTGTTCGACCACTATGTCGTTCAATAATACACTCAGGAAGGCAGCGTTGACCGGCATAACGTCTAACACGAACACGGCCATCATGGGTCCACAAATTGAAGCGTGATTCATCTGAAAAGACAACTTGGTGCCAATCAGCTCGCCTGTCTCTGTGCTCAAGAGCCCACTGCCGACGCAGCCGTCGATGATTCGCCGTGAGCGGAATCCTGTATAAAGGCACCCTTGCACGCAATCCACGGCGCAGCAGACGACGACGAATTGACGAAGCCGACAATTGTACACCTGTAGCAGTAGACCAACGTGCTGCCAGCTGCCTGGAGGAAGCTGTGCGATCATTCACCGCCATGCGGAGCAGGTGTCGATCATCGCGCTCTGACGTCACCTTCTGTCGTCCAGTGCCTGTTTTTCGAGTTGTTCGGTGCTCGTCGGTCCACTGCTTCCAAACTCGCATCACTGTGGAACTGTTCCGCTGCATACGAACTGCTATTGCGCGATAGGAAAATCCTCCTTCTCGAAGGCCGATTATCCTCCCTCGTTCAAACTCCGTAAGTTGCTTGAATTTCTTATTCTTCCGTCGTGGAGGCATACTCAGGTCTCACTAAACGTTTGCCACTAACAAATAATCATAGACTTTTTTCAACGTCCCGCTACAGCACTTTATTTATACGCTTTCAGCATCAATTCAGAGTGCGCTGCGCGCGCCGCGCAAGCGCGATGGCTCTGAAACTTTATTAATTTGCATAATATCCTATAATTGACATTTGCTGCGAATTTCATTTGATTCTGATGATTCCTTCATGGTGTTGCATTTTCTACAAACAGCAGTTTATATTTACTTCGAAACGTATGCAACTAAGAAATTTTACAAAACTGTAGAAAATTTTTAATATTTTTAGAGTTTTCTCTACAAGTTTCAAATAGATTTTTGGAGCAATATTAATTGAAGAAACATTGAACATTTTTAAAATATATTAATCAAAAGTTAAAACAATCAAAATGTTACCTCTAATATTAAATTTTTTCGAACATTTATTAATTGACTTTTATTTCTATCAATTAAAGCTATTTTTAAATTTATATAACATGTACACTAGATCGTTTTTAAAAAACAATCATATTTTGTAAATTGTATACTTTTCGTCTAAGGAATTACATATGAATGATATTACTTAAAATAAAATTATCTTCTCTAAAGAAACTTTAAAATAATCATTTATATAAACAAATGTATGAAAATTATACTGAACACAATGTCTTTTGAATACTTTATTGAATCATTAATTGAAAAATTATGTACTATATATAATTAACAAAAAAATATTAACTATTGAGGTCCTGATTTCTTATTTTGAAATTTTTATATTTTTTTTTTAAAATTGAATTTGATTTTAAAAATTTGGTAAGAATTAATTTGCGAGTAAATGACATTGAGTTTTTCAAAAATATATCAATTCCTGTACTATCGCGTTTATGTTTATCTTAATTCTTTCTTTTGTTAGGCTATTGTGAATAGAAAAAGTGATTTTGTAATATTGATTGATGGTGGATTTGTTTAAATTGATGATGTTGATATAAATAATCTTTGAGGTTTGAGGTATAAGATAATAAGATACTGGCTTTTATATTAAATTCTATTGTTGAAAAAATTCATGTTCATTGCTGTAGCTATTGATTGTTAATGATACAGAAAAATAAAGACTACAATAGATATGCTCCTATTAACGTTGAAATTTGTTTAGAGAGAAATTTCTATTATAATTGAAGGATATGAACTGAAGGATGCAAAAATAAAAGATAAGAAGTGCTACTAAAGGTGAACTGGCTTTTGAAACTGCTGAAGATCTTGATATTGTTAATTGTATTTTACAACGTTTTTCTGAATTTCACTTGGTGTGTGTGTGTGTCATCAAATTTTCGATCGTTAATTTAACCAACTTCCCATCAAGCTAGAGCTTTGAAATTTTGGGAATCGTTCGTACTCGCCTAACAATGCAATATTTAGACTTTTGCGACAAGTTATAACTCATATTTTTTTAAATAATGCAGTTTAGCCCAATCACTTGGCACAATTTGAATAATTGCCAAACTTGGCGATTTATTATTATTATTATTATTATTTTTTTGGCTGAATGTTAAGTCCGCTTTCCGGACCAATTTAGCAACATTTGGCAAAATACCGCCAAATAATTCCTGTCTCCAAGAGTGGTTTGACTTAAATGTATTCCAATCATTTAATTTACCGGATTAATTTATTTTAGTTAGTCGTAACGTTGTTATGTATTTCACTTGGTGTGTGTCTGTATGTATGTGTATCAGTGTGTCATCAAATTGTCTATTGTTAATTTAACCAACTTCCCATCAAGCTAGAGCTCTGAAATTTTGGGAACCGTTCTTATTTGCCTAACAATGCAATATTTAGATATTTGCGACCAGTTTTAACTAATATTTTAATACTTTTTTTGATAAACTTTGCCACCATATAAAAAAGTTGTTTTTAAAAACGTTGGTTTTTATTTCGAATTATTTGTTAATGATGTTTTGATGTCCATTGCTAATGATATAGAAAATTGCTATTGATATTGAGATTATTGATGATGTGACATATCCTATTATAGAATATTGAAATTATGTTTGAGACATCATAATACAGATTAATGTATAACTAGTAAAGACGTTTTGGTATTGATTACTGTAAGCTATATATATAGCTTACAGTAATCAATATATATATATATATATATTGAAGATACTTTGAACCTGGTTTTGTATGCCTATTAAAATGTCTTGTTAAATGGATATGGAAAAATGCTGTATCACGATTACTATATAATATTAATATGGTGTTCACTTGATTATTGATGAACTTGCTACTGTCTTTTTTGTTGCTATTATTTTGTTGATGAATTTTACCAATATTATCAAAGATGAGGTGTCAAAGATGAGATGATTTCATATTGAGTTCTATTGAATATGATATATTTGTTCGTTCTGCTTTCTTGTACGTGCATTCCTTCCTCTATAGATATGTTGATGGTACATGGACATTTAATGTTGATGAGTGTGAATATATATATTTATGTGTAGCCTTACAGTAATCCATATTTTCAAACCATCATGAATCTTTGAATTATAACTATGGACTCTTTTAAGGGTATAATTATAAACTATTTTTTTTACTTTATATTCATTTGTGAATTCTTAGGATATTTATAATTGATTAAATATTACACGTCCATTGTGTTTCGTTGTTTGCTTTGTCTTGGGATAAACTTAAAGTAAGTAGAATGAATGCTATTGTAAGTTACATATTTTGAGGATAGACATATGTAGCTATTGTGTTGAGATTCTAAATAAGTATCTATTATGCAGATTAATATTATTAGCTACTGTGGTAGTTTGCTGCTATTGTGTGGATTTATATCAGTAGATATTGTGGTTAGTTCCTGTTAATGTGTGAAATAATATCGGTAAATATTGTGGTAAGTTACTCAGGTGTGGTTTAATACTATTAGCTGTAAGTTGTTATTGTGTGGATTAATGCTGCTATTTTAAGTACATTAATATGCCATTTTATAAAGAACGTTATTGTAACTTTTTTGTGCAAATTAATATTGTTTTGATAAATATAATAAGTTATTTTATAATTGTTGAAAGATTATTTAACTATTGTGCATGAAGTTAAAAAATTGAATTGCTTAATCAGATGAAAACAATAACATTTGTCAGCAATTCATTCCCATATTTATCTCTGAACAGATATCATTCTCGATTCTTTACTCATGAGATGAAAGCGGCAAAACGGCGCAGATATGTCAGCAGTGGAAAGGAGAAGAGGATATTGCAAGAAAAAACAATTTTAAATAGGGAAACCAAAGAAATATCTAAGCACCTACCAAGTGAAAGAGCACAAGAAACGAAAATGAAATAACAAAGAGTTTTGCAATATCTTGATTTTTGTTAACAAAGGAAAAAGTTATTTTTAATACCTTAAATATATGGAAAAATTTTAAATTTTGATGTAAAGAAAATTTAAAGAAAAGCAAAAGAAAATGTTAAAGTTATAACGTATGAAATGTACTTTAAAAAAAAGGGGAAAAAACTGAAAAGGAGATGTGTTAGATAAAGGCAAGGTAAGAAAATTAGAAATTTTTATCCCTTTAAAACTTTTAATGGATCAAGGACCTTAAAGTACCTTTGTACATTATGGAATGAGGTATATTGCTATACTTCCAAGAAAAATATTTAATTATGCGAAAACATGTTATAATTTTTAAAAAAAACAGTGATTAAAAATAGGCGACGGTAATTTTACAAAGAAAAAAATTCGGATCGAGGTATTGGAAAATTCTCTGTTATTTTATCTTTAAGTCTTGTCCTCATTCTCCTGATAGGTGTCCAAAATTTTATCAAACTGCTTTGTAAGACAATACCTTCCTTCTCAATCTACCACGTATAAACTATGCCCTTCACTGCTTCCATTTCAAAATGTAATGAGAGCAAGTTTGAGATCATTTCTTCGAGAAACTTGTAATTGAGTTCCAAACAATTTGCATCGTTTCCACCAATTTTACACGGCTTTTTTAAAATTACATTAGAATCTGGGATATTGATTATATATTACAAAACTGTTTTATATAAGGAAAATTATTATTGGCTATTGCATTTAGGCTATGAATGTTTTTCTGTTTATTGTTTTAATTTAAAAGGTATTGTTATATTCTATTCCATATTGTATATCTTATTATTTCAATATTGTATAAATAGTTGTGAGGTATATAGGGGTATTTACAAATAACAATGATTAGTATTGAAAATTTTGCTGAAATGTATTAAAGAAGTACACTATATTTTTTAAATTATGAAAATTATATACAAGTATATAAATCCATTGGCTATTGATAACTACGCATTAAATTTTAAGTCATATAATACGCAGTCACTAAATTACACAGTAAAATGAAAAGGTTGACGGATGAGCCAAAGTGAATCAATTTAATTAAATTTTAGAATACTTAAATTCTGATGACGTGCCTGAACTATCTTTGTAATAATAAATTTAATTGCCTCTTACAACTTCACTTGGGTTCGAGTGAGTAGTGTAACATGAATTCAGGATTTTATACCTAAGTTTTTCTCTACCTTTCCTAGATCCCTCTGATTCTTCATTGATTACGAAGAGATAGTTCAAATTTCTCTCTTAGATTCACTATCATCAACTAACTCAATTGCACTCTCAATAATAAATTCTTCACAGCTTATGTGTGCATTTGATCAGATGTATACATTAAACTTCATAATTTGAGTCTAAAATACATAAATCATGTTTAATTTTATAGGAAGGAATTTGGAAATCAAACGCAATCCGAAAGAAACCCAAAGGGTCAGTTAATGAGGAATTTGCTCAGGGTCACATATACAACTAAATTCTTTTGAAATAAGTATTGTATTCCTAAAAGTTTGCTTGTATTAATTAAATGCTCCATTATTCCAAAATTATGTACGTGTAAATAAATCCACGCATCATTATTTTGAACATTATTCTTTTAATTATGCTTGGGACACGAGAACTTCGAAAAAATAACTGAATTATAAAGGAAAGTTTCGCAGAAAAGTAAATATTATAAACATATTTAACATCAGCAAAAGAATATTTAGTTTATTTTTCTCTTATTGCCCAAGTTGAATTTCATTAGTCTATAAAAAAAAATTTACTAACAAAAATACAAAAAAAAGGTTAGAAAAAATAACATTTAAACAGTAAAGATAATTTCTAACAAAGTTTAATTTCCAATAGCAATCAGACCGAAATTAAAAGTAATCTTATATTGCCCTCACCTTTTAATTTACTTACACTAATTACATTTTCCATGGAATTCATACTTAAAAAATAATTTTTTGAACTATCTGACATTTCCCTGTCATAAGCTCTGAACAAAGAATTTGACGATGTTGAAACTGTTATAAAAATTTATTTATAAATGCAAAAATAATATAATCCTGAAATAAAGCATAAACCTTGTACCTGTAATTATGAGGGAAAAATTACAACTCTTGAAATTTGATAATTTTTGTAGATAATAATTATTTTTTCCTATATGATGAGTGTCGAGAAAGATTCAACAACGGTATTTTTTTAATATTTCAGATTTTAATTTGACATTTTTTCCTAAGGGAAAAAATGTTAAGCATTAAAAATATCCAAACTATTTCTCTAAGATAGAAAAGCTTCATTTAAACAAGAGGATGGAATTTTGATATGGATATCATTCTAGAATATTTTATTGAATAACATGGAGGTTGGTAGGATAGTAAAATTATGGAAATCAATTTAACTGAAACCAATTGCGTATTTTCATTTTCTTAAATTATAGAAATAAGAGCAGATTTCTATGAAGTCAGTTAAAAATCTGCCTACTTAAATAGTAATTGATATTTTTTTTTCGTATTTAGTATCAAAAGAAACTAATAATTACTATCTTGATTTATCCAATGTTTGAACTATTCAATTGCTTCAAAAATATGAATGGAATGATATTTTTTAATTATAATTGTCATTCGTTTCTCGTAGAAATATATCTCATACCTGTTGGTTAGATATTACTTCTAATTTTTTGTAAGGCAAATGTTTTTTTTTTAAATTATTGTACGGAATTTTTCTGCTTAATTTTATATAAAAAGAATTTTTTTGATTGTTGAAGACCATTGTATTAAATTGGATTATTAATATTAATAATATCTTGAAGTAGTACTAAGGTGTAAAATCTCATCTACCATTTTCGGAATATCAGAAAATATCGCCAACTGTTACGATATTCTGCCAAAAATAGAACGATGGAAATCAGACATTACCAGCTTCATTGAAATAAAAGTTATTCAAAACGTAGCATCCGATTCCTCAATGCTATAATTTCATAAATAAATGAAATTGAATTGTAAATCATACATGAATACAAAAGAAAATACTCGAGTTCTTTTTAAATGTATTCAATATTACTTATTGTAGTTACACATATAATGCCCATTGGCTTATGTAAATTCCAGCAAAACCCGTTGTAAAGTTTTAGTAATAATAGATTGTACCAGAAATCCGTTGTTTAAGTTCACATGAAATTATGGGTAAAGGTGGTGCATGCACTTTATCTTTTACAAACCTCCAAGGAAAGAAATGACATCGTAATCCATATCAAGTGCGATCTGTGTAACATCAAGTTATATGGTCCATTGAGACCGATCCAACTGTGAAAGCTTCTAAAAAAGTTTTCGAGAACTACCTTCATGATCAATATGCATTACAGCTAATTATTTTTCTCAAAATAAAACTTTCACAGTTTTTCTTTTTTTTGCATTCATATATTACGTATCATTCGATGTCATTTATTTTTGAAAATATGTAGTTTAGAAAGCAGATGATTTACTCTGATTAACCCTGTGTATTCATTGTTAAGAATTTCTGATATAAAAGCGATAATATATATTGTTTCAGGGACAACTGTCAAAACTGAAGAATTAAGAGCTTAGGAATTAGAAAATGTCCAAGTTAAACACCGTTATAACTTTGCTGATCCGAAGATTGGTGTACATTGAGACTAAACCAAATGGTGTTGTAAAATACTTTAGAATAAAAAATGTGACACTTAAACATAGCTGCACTTATGAGCCGGTGGATTCACAATATAGAGAACCCATTTGTTGCCATTTTGAATGAAATTAGGGATTTTCGATCCCCTTAATTATTCGAATAAGCTTGGGCGGAATTGCTCACACATTTGGTGATCCGAAAATTCTCAATTACTTTCGTAGAAGACAGAATTTTACACAACTACCTCAAAGGTATATTATGGACGTGATAGCCTAGTGATCATGTTCTCGAATTTGAGACCGTGATCATGCTACTTATGACCTACCATGTAGTAGACCCACTATGTAAACACTTATGCTACTTACGAACCACCATGTATTAAGGCTGAGGCACATTAAATATGGTCGAGGTTCGAAACCTTCCCTTTGACTTGATGTAGAAGTATGGAGAGGGAGGTACCATCTCAGGTGTTGTCCTCGTTACTTGACCACGGTTCACAATTACGAAATCCATCATCAATATCCCTCGTGTTCATTTAAAGTGCTACGTAAATAAAACCAGAAATGAAATTAAAATCCCGAAAACATCGCCTACTGCCAAGCGAAAGCGCACTGTAGAGTTCATTTCTCTTTTTGAGACAGACAATACTATTAAAGAAAATCGCTGATCTCATAAGTCCTCACTTTGGTGTGGTGTGAAAATTTGGATAGATAGAAACCAGGTCAAGAGTTGTCTTCGTCACTTAACCGAGGTTCCAAATTACGTGGTCCGATATCAGTATTCTTCATGTTGTTTCAGAGTACAACGCTAATGAGAAATCACTCAATAATGTTATCATGTAAATTGAATTTATAAACGTTTATAAAGAAGCAACACGAGTGGTATAGGTGACGGATCTCGTCATTTTGAATTTTGGTCAAGTGACGAGGACGACACCTGAACTAGCACAGCCCTCTCCTAACTTACATACCACGCTAACTGGTGGACATTAAGATTTAATAGGCATCAGCTCCGGTTATATGGTGGGTCATTAGTAGCATCTGTACTCGATACCCCGACTCCCCGAAAACCACCGGCTGCGATTCCGTGACCATGACCACTAGACTACCACGTTTACACCATTTTAGAGTACTCTCTCTGTTCTATAGACCTATAACCAGTGGATATTTAACTTTTTTTTTGGAGGATAAAGGAATTGAAGGGAAACTGTTCATAAGAGGTGCTGAGAAATATGACAAAACAACTGAAGGAACTTTTCAAATACGATTTCTAAGAATATTTTGAACAGTTATATGAACGAGGGAGCGAGTGCGTAAATACAGGAGGAAAAAAGCTTTGAAGGAAAATGACATAAAAGTACTGTAAATAGTTTTAATATATTATCATTGACTTACCCATACATCGATAACTTTTTCATGCTTGTAATATTTCAAATATTTCTATTACACAGATACGGTGTGGATATTCATTAAATGAGCGGGCCGATATTGTTCAATTGCGTCACCAATGCTATTTGAATGGTCTTCCTAAGTTATGAACGAAGAAAATAAAACGATCTTTTGGGAATGAAATTTACTTTTAATTCAACTTAAATTTGATTTTTCTGATTCATCAATTAATTCAAATAATGCTTTAAATTGCTTAATTTTTTTAAAATTCATTCTGTGATTTTAATACTTTGTGTAAGTTCTACCTCTAAACGTTTCAAAATTCTTCAATAAATTTTAAGGTTTTTGTTTAAATGTAAATGAATTTTTTTTTTCATTCCAATGCATTGTGTGTAGATAAGAAAAAATTAATTCATTTATATCCATGCAAACCTTTATGGATCTGTAAAATTCTTACACTCATCTCATTTTCAGAGAATGAATAAAGTATGTAAAGTATCATTTTCAATTTTTCCAACTTATTGTGTCACTTTTCTCCAAATACTAGTTAAATATTTTATCGTTATTATTTTTTTAATTATTGAAGTTAAATGAACTTAACTACTTGTACGTGGAATAAAATATGCAAAAAGTCAAATAAATTTTTATCGGATGGAATATCTAACACTATTCTAATTCTAAAAAAATCTCTTCCAATTTTTGAATAATTTTTGTTATACAATGAACTTGATATTAAGTATAATTAAACATTTCATAATTTAAATGTACATCAGAAGTGAGGAAGTTCTAACTAAATCTAAAAGTTTTGTTCGACTTATTTTATAGTTTCTAATTGCTTAGTGTTCAATTACTTATGATCAATATTAAAATTATATATTATATTTATATTATTTATTTTTAATACTGATAAATAAAATTTGCTTGATTTTTTCATAGCGTATCATATAAAAAGATCTTGGATTTTTATTTACATATTAAGGTAATACCCCCCCCCCCCTCGGAAGGATGTTTCACAAATGCTTAAATGTCAGATGTTCATATTTATTATTACTAAATATTAAAGAATAATATTTCTGTATTGAGTATACTTTCCCTCTGCATTGCAGATAGTTATTATATATTGAAGTTCTAGGAGTGGTGGGGGTGTCTACATGCAAACATCCAGATGACAGTAACATTGCTTAAGAAATAAATAAATGAGGAGTGTAGTTACAGGTTTGTGCTCAAGTGATTCATACAAAATGCATTCTAGCGTGATTATGATCACTCGATGGAAATTAGTACATTTTGAGCAGCGAACGATAGTTTGAGCTAAAAGCATGGGCAATTATTTTCCGATATTGTAAACAATTCAATGTTAGTGCATTAACAATGGTCTAAGAATGTATTATCTCAAGCATCACTTCCCCATTGTTGAAAAAGCAGTAGCCGATCCATCAACTTAATAGCTTAGATCAGTGATGAATGTTAAGAGTAGTAAGTGTAATCAAGAAAATATCACTGCATCAAATTACAGCAATAATCAATACGGGACATAAGACAGATGTTTCCGTGCGTACAGTACAACACAATTTGTTGTTTAATAGAATACGGACGCCGAAGACAGACTAGAGTGTCTTTATTAACAATATGCCATTAGTTTCCGCGCCTCATCTGGACTTGTGAATATGTCAGCTGGACCATAATGACAGGAAAATTGTCATGGTCAGAGGATTTACGATTCCAGTTGTAAGGGAACTGATAGTAGAGTTCAAATGTATAGAAGATTCTACAAAGCCGTGAACCAAGTTGTCAAAAGGGCACTGTGTAAGCTGAAGGTGACTCCATAATGGTGGGGGTTAACATGAATCCATTTCTATAGTTAAACGGGACCAACCGTACAATGAAAATATTTGTGTTCAGTGCTTGGAGATCATTTGCAATCATTCATTGACTTCATGTACCAAAAAAAAAATCCCGAGGAAATTTTTCAGTATGACTACTCACCATACCACTGAGCTAAGTTCATTCTCGGTTGGCTTAAGGAACATTCTAGATAAATTTGGTAAATTATTGGAACATCACCAGACATGAACCCATTCTAACATAGACTGGATATAATGCAGTTCGTGCACAAAGTCATACATCAACAACTTTTTCCCAAATATCGAGGGCTGCAGAGGCGAAATGGTTGAATATCTTTTGTGGTGATTTCCAATGACTTGTTGTGTTAATGCCACGTCGAGTTGCAGCACTTTGCCAGGCAAAAAGATCCCATGAGCTATTTCTTAATTCTTGGCAATTCAGTGTAAAAACTACTCTTATTGTTGTAAGGTTCTTTTTATACCAAATAAAAAAAAATTAAATGTATCTCCAAATAATGTTCATCAAAAATTTAACTAGTATCACTGTTCAATGTGTTATAATAGAGTTATTGTAACATATATTTTTATTCCAATTTCACAAACAAATGTACCATGAAATTTTCTTTTATTCAATTAATACTAACACTTTTGATGCCCTTATTGCAATTTTATTTGAGTTCAAAAATCAAGAGCTTTAAATTTTTCTGTCCTACTTTTTCTCCATTTCAAGAAAAATATTTCTAACAAAAATTATTTTTTATAATAATAAACATCATAACGCAATAAATAATCAGTCAGAAAATCTAAGAAAAACTTTATTCTACGCAGGATGAACAAAATCAAAATAATTTATTAATGTGGTGCATTTGCCCATTCTCAACCTTAACCAATAATTAAAGTGAAGAATTCTACTTACCTTATATTAACTGTAAACAACAGGTTTGCTTTAACTTTTTTCCGAGTTCAACAGATTTCTACTATCAGGAACGGAATCAGTTATGCACTCTTAGAATATCACCTCACCCTTGGTCTCACTCACATATCATAATCATCAATCTCGCTTTATAATTTACGGAATCCGTACTTCTTTTTTTTAAAAAAAACATATATGGGTATTTTTGTGGTATGATTGCTGTCTCATTCTTAACCCCATATTTGTCTTTATTTCAAGGAATTACTATTTTGCAGACTAGCTGTTGCAATTAATAATGTCATATACGGTTCCTGACTTAACCAAACCCATCGTAAAGAAGTATAACGTGGGTTGTAACACGTTTTTCTTTTCACATTTTAACTTTTTTCTTATGTTGTATGAATTGAATACCTCTACCAATAAACAATATGTGACTTTATAATTTAAATAAAAATTGCTGAAGTACAGTGATAAGGTTTGAAAAATTAAAATTATGAGTTGCGGATAATTTAATACAAATTAGTTGGTTGGTAGAAGAGATATGGAAACGAAGTTGTCACAGTGAGATATCTATATTTTACCAGCTCCTGCAGTAAGTCAAGCATTTCAGAAGTGAACATAGAAAAAAATATACAAAAGGTTAATGATCTGAGTCCTTTTATAATGCTCTACTAAGGACGCGAACCTGATTGCCTTCATGGTATGTGATAGCTATTACATTAAAAGTTGGATTCTGTTGCATTTAAGTCATATCCACAGTTATAGTAGGCTAGGGAGGGAAATTTGATTAATGATAGATCTAATGAAAATATATTGGGGTACTTAACCTTTTCGCCATGCAGACTTTACTGGCGACAACACATTGTTTACACATATACGCAGTAAAAGTTTGACGTCGTTTATATCATTTTTGGCAACTTTATTGCCTGTGCCGGCGAATTGGAAAAATAGCTAAATTGATTTTAATCACTGGTAGTTTCCATTCATCTGATCATTATTCCGTAGAATGGAGAGTAAAAAAATAATATTAGAGCTTTACAAAAGTTGTAGTAAAAAAAATTACTCACACATAAGATTACAACAAAAATAGATCAGATCTATGAATTTCCTTTAGTCTCTATTTTCCTAATAAGATGAGTAATTAGTATATCAATGTTATTAATACTTAAATTAATAAAATGTTGCAAAGCTTTATTTAAGAAATTACGAAACAGTATTCACTAGAAAAAAGAATTGGTAGCATAATTGAAAGAATTGGGTATTCTCGATTTGGTGCTAAACCTCAAAATGAAATAGTAAAAGTTAGGTCTAACACATTTGAAGCATTCCTATAAATATTACTTCCGCTGAAACAGGACATTAAACTATCAGTTTTTCTAACAACCGAAAGAAAAAAAAAAGAAGGGGAAAAAAGCACTTTTTCTCAATTGATTTCTTCTTTCCAGTGATAGGTTTTCTTTTTTATTCCTTTGCTATTTGTTCCTCTTGGTCGAAATCGAAGATTACGACCATCTTTAGAGAAGATAGTTAAAGGGAAAAAGGGAAGAAGCAATAAATTACAGCCTTTATGGCAGATCTTTCTTGGAAATAGTGAAGATTCGTCCCATTAGAAGAGCGACCACCCTAAACTTGGAAAACTGGGGGTTTTATTTTCCCTTCACTTGTTAGGATATATGGCTTGGTCTGCTACCCACCATCAACCGATTGGTATTGAAGGGACATTGATTTTTTAGCTTTTATTTATTTATTTTCTTTTTTTGGAAAATTGTGGTAACCAAAATTGATATTGCGTGGACCAGAGGAATTTGCACGTTTAATATCACTAGAATATTATACACTGTAGCATGATATAAGAGGAATGTGGCAGAGATTGTTTATTAAAATCATACTCAAAAGAGCGACACGAGAGTTATTAGCATCGGATTTTATAATTTTGAGTCTCGGTCAAGTAATAAGGACGATACTTCATTTGACTCCTCTTTCTTCAAACTCTCTCACCACACCAATGGAAGGGCTTGGAGCTTCAACTGATTTAATGTGCATCAGGTCCGCTACATGGTCACATCAGGGTTCGAGCTCTTGATTGGACTGAAACAACAATGACCATGAGTCCGCGACCATAACCACTAGTCTAATACAAGGAGAAACTGATTCTTAAACTAAATGTAATAAAAATGATTCTATATACATCAGAAATTATTGAATCTAATGAAATATGCAATATAGAATGTGCCAGAGTGATTCAAAAAGTACATGTATACGATGAGAAATAACTATGATTGGCAATTGTGTGTTTCTTCCATTACACGGAGATGATATAAATTTTACATTCGTTAATTAAATAGCTTTGATCGATGCAGAGCAGAGTTTGTAACAAACTGTCTTCTTCATAATCAAAATTCATAATGACGTTGTAATATTTAACCAAAATTCCTTGATTAGTTTATTAAGTATTGAATAAACAATACCAAAATAAATTAAGGAAGTATAACATCTATCTTATCACGTTCCCCAAAGCAAATATTATAATAAGGATTTCTACTTATCGAGGAAACTCCTAACCTCTATCACTGTATCTGATTGAGGTAGACTTCTAGTGCCAGTATCCGAGTCATTTACATATATTCAGTATACCTCATCACTATTGCTTAAACCAAGATTGCATTCCTATGACAATGGGTTATTCTATTCCTAATAGAGTAATTGGTGTAGAAGTTTGTAGCGGAAGGTGTCAGTTTGGGTGTCGTCCTTCTCATTTGACCGAGCTTAACAATTACGGGGTACATCGCCAATAGGGGTGCGTCTCAATGTGACGTCAATAAGTAATCAAACACTTGAGTGCAAAAATATTATACTGAATTGTCAATGCGATTTTGTGTTGTCTTTTCTCTCTTATTAAAACATAGAACGTAATGTGCCCAATTTCTTCTCCATCCAATCCAAAATCAAATCCTTAACGAGAATGAGGAAGAATTTAGATTTTATTTAGATTGTGACATTTAGAGTTTAATCACATATATAATAGGTAATTGATTATTAACTACTTTGTGTTTAAAGATTTCGAATTTTTATTATTTTTTATATTCTCCTTAAACATATAAATGGAAACCAAGTTTAAAGATCTACAAAGCTCTTCTCGATACAGTAAATAACATACTGTTTAATGTAAGGAGCAATATAATAAAATTGCTTGAGAAATATTCTCAATCTTACTTGGTTGAACGGCTTTCAAATGTGTGTAAGATCCGTATACATAAGAAGCAGATTCTTTCGGAAATTTTATTCTGAGACTTTAGCAGATGCAATGTATGCTCTTTAACAGGAAACAATTCAACGCACACATTTAAATTCGTCATAGTACGAATATAAAATTCACTCAATTATCATACGTAGCAATTTAAAATCCGTAGTCAATATCACTAGAGACACTTACACTACTGATGCACATAGTTTCTTTTGCAGTTACATGTACTCAATAACCTTTCTCGCACTTCTGGATTGACTTATAGGCACCTAAGTCTTTCACCAGTCTTTGACGGCTTGGATTCATTTGAAATCACATTTGTTGCCAAGGCTACTCATGCCTATCAACTTTGATGATGGCGTATTCTCTCCATCTCGCAAAACATCTTTCCGGCCACAATACCTCTCTGGCGGTAAATACAACAGTTTTTAAATTTTTCGTCGAATTATAATATTTTAGTTTGCATCCATGTTTTAAGAATGTTTAATTTTTTCTTTTACTGCAGAAATATACATTAAAGTGTGAACAGTTATTAACTTAGACATGGAATGCATTTCTTCATTGAAGAATTATAAGAAATGGTTTACAAACAGATGCAAATGAAACCAATATTTCTAGAATAGCATGTGATTTTAATAGCATTAGCAGTAAGTACTTAAGAAATAATTTAAAACAAAGATTTGTCGACAGTCCTTTTTGGTTGTGCTTTTTAAGCCTTTCTCACCTGCATCGTAAAAAGGGTGATACTGAAGAAAAACAATAGATATTCAAACATTTTAATTCATAATTAGAAAAGTAATTTATTTTTCAATGTAATCGAAAATATTTTCTTAGATATCAAATATAACAAAATGATAAATAAATAATTACATAATTATTGTATACAAATACAATTTGTCACGTAAAATTTACAAATCAAAGTAAATATTTATTGTACGTCATAAGGGGCAGATAATTAAAGAGTACTTCACAACTTACTTTCATTAATGCATTAACATGGTTCGTCTAAAAAATATTGAAACTGATGTTTTGAAAAGATATTCATTCAAAAATATATGTATAGTGCTGTAATAATATTCAAAATATACCCTTCCTGCATCAATATGCCACTGCCAAATTTTTACAGCCTTCATACTTACCGAGGTATTCGACAATCGCAAAGCAGCTCAGTTACTATTCCAAAGTTCCTTAAAATGCATATCAATCGTCCCTTTAAGATATCCTTTCAGGCATGTTTTGATCCGAGGTAACAAAATGTAGGTGAGGGTCAGATTTAGACTGTTGAAGTGTTTGGGCAATGTAGTGATGTTTTGTTTAGAGGGTGCTTCCTTCACAATTAGAGAATTCTGATTAGTGCATTTTAATGGATCATTTGCGTTTTCAAATCTTAAGTACATGTCTGAATGCATATGGATTTGATTAAATTTTACTCCTCCGCTATCATACGAAGGAATAACTGGTTAGTAAACACAAAGTTCTCGAAATTTAGGTACATATTCATTGCTTTAGGTCGATGTTGGACATTGTTCAACAACGTTTTCCCTGATATATTTAAATTTTGTGTGCCATTCAAAAACTCGCATTCTGGACATTGCCTCCATCCTGTAAATTTTGTGGATCATATCAAACACCTATGTAATGGTCTGTTCAGATTAAATACAAAACGTGACTTTATAGTGATGTTCAGTGGCTTCCTGCAATTTCTCTCTAGAAGCAAGCATTAAACATATTTTCTCTTTGGGCAACATTTAAGCTCTCCTAAGTCTCAGAGTCAACTTATGAGGTAATATGTAAATATCATGTATCATCTTATAATGTGAATATCATGTTACCTAGTTATCTTCACATATACTATCACCCATGCCACCCATACAGACTGCCTTCCACCCCTTTAAAGTGACCATAAGAATCAATACCAATTTTTATTGGACAAACCTTATATCTTCACAAATTTATTCACAAAAATGAAAGAAATCTTTACAAGACATTACAGTATTTCTCGGCCACATTTTGGAATCATATTATTAGTTCAAAGATAAAATTCAATACTTTTTAATACTACTTACTTTTAAAAAAATATTTTTACCAATATTATTTTACAAATGAGCTACAAAAATAGTTTCACGATTTAATTAATGAAATAAAATTTACTACACTACCAAGGGAATTTTAAGGAAATAAAAACCTAATGCATGAACGTATATTTTAAATTATTTGTATTTAAGTAATTTTTATATCAGCACTTCCCTATTCGAGAATTTTGGGTTTTATTATTTTCATGACTTTATATCAAATAGCTAAATTTGATAACAAATGAAATAATTTTTTTAGTAGATCAAATAATAAACTGGATTTCGGCATAAGCACTTAGAACAATAACTAGTTGAATTTGCAAGCCGAAAGACAAATCTACTTAATTTAGTATCAGAAATTTATTTCTTTAATATATACATTTAACAATTATGCTTAAATTTGCTATAAAAGTTACTTTCAAACAATTAAAATTTATTTTTAAGCAAGTTATTTTAAGGTTTTTCATGTTTAATTAATTAAAACGTCTGATGGTAAAAGATCTTATTTATAACTTTATATATAATGTTCTCTTATAACATAAATATCAACAATTCATGATATATTCTTCAATTGATGAAATCAGTATCAATTATAGTATACGTAGGTTCCAGTTAATAATGTCTATTCAATAAATACTTGTTTAACAAAATTATTCATTAGAGTAAATAAGATTAATTCGATTTTTAGCGAGCTGTGTTCTAAAGGGATTTAATAATTGTCCTTTGAAAAGAAATATTCGACATATAACACTAGAAAATAAAATTAAAGAAATCCTTACACATTTGTTTTCCACATATTCAAATCCCCTTTACTTTGATGCTAACTTCAATGATATGCAATCAACTCCAGCTGCGTTCTGGAACATAAAATTAATCACAAAATTCGCTTTCGGTTCCAAGACACAATTAGAAATACACAACGGTGAAAGCGCATTTTCCATTTTTTGAAATTAATTATGGAGAAAAATTAAGAAGCGTCGTAAGCCATTAACTCCGATCGATAACGGTTTTAAGTTGTTCCATCTTTCAGTCCATTAAATATTAGATCGCAGGAGAAAGTGCTTCTGCTTAAATGCGGCTATTATCAGATGTCACAGCGAAGGATAAACATGAAAAATACCGGTGGGAAAATGTGCAACTGTTTGCAACAAATTATGATTCTTAAAATGAAATATTTTCTTGAGAATTTCGGATCTTAATGTCAGTGTTGGAATTTACTTCGAAAATTCGGAGCCCTTTCTGTCTGTTTACACTGAATAGGCATTTAATTGCTGGCTTAATTAGAGACTTAATTAGTGATTCATTAACTGTTATTAGGGAGGTACAGAATTGTCGACGTTAATGATAAGCATTTAATAGTAATTGTTAAGCCCACTCTCTCCATTGCATCGGGAATTCTTAGCCTGTCAAAATATTTACAGACATTATATTTTGTTACAAAATTCTGCTTAAATATTATTGAGTGAATTATTGCTGATTTGTCTTCCTTTGAAAATAAATTTGCTTTTAATATTCAAGAAGTAAATTTCTATTTGATTAATTAAAATTGTTTATAGTTGGCAATTTGCCAATGTATTGTGTTGAATAAATATTTAACAAATCTGTTAAGCCTTTAGATACACAAATAATTCAGTCGCACATCTATTATGTGTAAAAATATTTGTACAATATTTTTGTTATTTTTTGGAAAGTAATGGTATTCCTAAATAGATAAGATAGGATAATTTTAACAGAATTCTAAAATCTATTATATTCTAATATATTTATTCATTATTCGTTTCTATAGCCACAGTAGAGAATTGGTCGTGGTCGCGAACTCGCGGTCAGCATTGTTCTCCTCCAGTCGTGAATTCGAGTCTCGATGCCATTAAAATCCCATCGTTTTGTGGTACTAATGCACGTTTATATCCCTCACGGTTCCTAGCCCTTCCATTGGTGGGTTGTCGAAGATAGGAGAGAAAGATATAACCTCATGAGACGTTTTCTTCTACTGACCGTGGTACAAAATTACGAGTTTCATCACCAATAGTCCTTTAAATACCTTTATTCTTTGCTTTTTCTAAGAATTTTGTTGTCTACAAGCAAACATTGTGTGCGGTGTATTATATATATACCACATGATCTGCCAGCAAACCTAATCTCATTCTGTATCTGAGTTGCCAATGGTTTTTGCCGTTGTCTGGGTTATGCAATTATCTATTCTGCATAAATTATATACGGCCACTAACTGATTCATTTGATCATCAATACAAAGAATTATAAAAAGTTAAATATTAAGATATGTCATTCTTACCTAACAAGGATCACTCTCCCTTTTGAATACACGAATTGTACTATGGAGCAAATTAATAATTGGTTAATGTAGAGATTTTTATCAAATTAAGCTCAGGCCAAAGTGTTGGTCAAAACTTTAATCTATGACAAGAATGAGAAAACATATTCATATCATCCTTCTTTTTAACTCATTCTCACAAGAAGCGATTTTTTTAAATATTAGGAACCGTGTGATATGAGAATTTGTGTTCTAGAATTTTCTTTTTCAATGTATGGCGCTTTATCGATCCTTTTCAAAAACAAACCGTCTCTGCATTTTTCTCTTCGATTCTTTTTTATTCCTTATTGTTCTTTTGGCCGCAGTGATCGATCTTTCGCCCACACATTTTCTACCTTCGAATTTGGAGTACTAATATAGGAAGTGAAGTACTGTTATGCATAAAAGAACTGGAGAATCTTACCATCTATGATTATGTCTACAGTTTTTGATTGAAATTGAGAGCATTTGTAATGGGAAATGTTGAACTTCACCTGACTTTTTTTTCCACTAAATAACATTCCGTGCTACTGCACATTACTTAATTCGGTACCTAACAAGGTAGGGGGGTTCCTCAAGGTACCTCTTGAGGGATATAAACATGCATTAGCTTTCAGATTTTTCGTATGTATTCAAGTGTTGATCGATGAATGTTGGAATCGAGATCCAAACTTTGCTAGTGATAATCAAAATGTGGTACTCAATTTCGAACAAAATATTTCAAATACCGATATTACAATTGTCCCCCGGGAACAAATTACAGACTGGAATGAAATCGACAAAGATGAAACAGTGATCAAAGAAATGAGTAATTAACAAACTTTATAAATTTTGATAACCCATAAAGAGCCGGGCTTTCAGACGTAGAATTAATCTGATGTAAAAGAAGCCCTGTAAGAAGTACTCGTGAAAACAAGCTCCTCATGCATTAAATAATATTTATAAAATTTGATGAACCAAGAAAAAAACACAACTTGGTGGAACTTATTAGTTCATGTTTAATTCATGATGACTTCTTGATGAAAATATCCTAATCACAAGACTTTCATGATATCAGATACTTTTTTTTTTTAAACGGTAAATTTCATGTATATTTTTCTTACTAAATAGCAGATTGTCACACCTTGCTTTAACAATCCCAACACTGTATTATTATTTTTTCTTTTATGATTAGCTTTTATTAATACAGGAATATTCAATTAAATTAATGTCAATAGTTTGAACTTAATTTTGTAGCTGCTGACACCACGAAATAGTTTGCCTGGTATTTATGTTATCCATTCGTTCAGGATGTACGTAAGTACATTAAATATATATTTCAATCTCTTAAGTTTCTATCTAATGTGATTTGTCTTTGGTACACTCTTTGAAACTGTATTGAAGGTCGGTATTCTTGCAAAATCACTATTCTTGAACTGCTGGGGTACGGGTTATGCAGCGTGAAAAATGACTTATTGTATCCTAGAGAATTTAAATATTAATGATGTGACTAATCCTATCCTTTTTGAAACTAATACTTATAACCATGGTTCACATTCCATATAACTTTTGAAAGGTATTCACATTACTGTTTTGAAAAGAGTATTATCAATGGTCTAAAAATTTTTTTTGAATTATGCCTAGTTGATATTGCATTGCAGTGATGCTTAATATGTTACATGAAAGATTATTGGAGGAAAAATATTTTTTGTTGCATTCAATATAGTTATAACTGCGCAGATATAACACCAAAATCTTCGTCCTTATAAAACCGGAGAAAGGCCTGAAAAATAGTTGCTAGTGTGACAAAAATGAATTGTGAGCATTAAGATGATAGATAGCGTTACATGTTCGACAATGAGCAGGACAAATATAATAGCCGAGCATCAACAATATCCATTCGTTTCATTTTCCTTCGAACGCAAAGGCTTGCTCCTCGTCGAATACTGGATGTTAGAGCTGTTACAACTTAAATAAATAAATTTTACTTATTTAATTAAGACTGTCCATTTAAACAAACAAGCAACTTTTATTAATGCCAAACTATATTGGAACTCGAACCTATATGCGAATCAACGATCGTTTTGTTTCTTACCCGGTAGAATAGTAAAACAAACTGTCACATTGCAAGGGGGAAGCCCGCTATCTTGTGGCCTTAAAATAAACCTGTCTGGTTTGATACAAAAAAAGACAGTGGACTGAACAAGAATTACAATCATTTCTCACCAGCATTATTAAGCGTTAACAAAGCACAGGAAGGCAAATAAATTGAAATGTTTTGGTAAACTTCCTCACGGTGTCACCATGTTTCACGGAAAAGCTAGACCACGCCTAGAAACGCAGCATAGGAACATAGCAGCAATTTGAGTATTTCTGACACATATCACACACTTATTATCTGTAAACTGTTCCCATATAATATTCCAATCTTCGGTGAAAGCAAAACCCTTTTGAGAAGAAAATGGTCTCAAATGACCGGTGAACTAAATTTGAATTGGTTCTAACAGCTGGTAAACGAGTGTTGTGAGTGTGGCATTCTACGACTTGTGTCCCAATGGAATAAAAGCCTAATCCTTTTTGAACATATAAATCAGATGGCTATTTTAAACAAATTTTGTTATTAATTTATTCAATGAATTAGTTTTTTAAAGCATTTGGACTTTTTAATACATTTCAATGTAAAGATAATCTTTTTAAGGTAACTGAAATTGTAAAGTGCTTCACATTTTCCATTCCTAAAAATATTCTGTTATAAAATAAAGGGTACGTCTTCGAATCTGTAGAAGTCTTATTTACCAAAATTCAATAAAGTAGAACTTTTTAAAATTGAAGTTTAAAATTGTAAACACACGTAACTTGTCACAAAGAAAGTAAACATCTGTATTTGCATATTTTTTTTAAAAAAATATTTTTAGGATTCCGGTACACTTCCTTCAAACTCTACTTTATTCACAGTAGTGATGTTTCCACATAATGAACTGTGGATGTTCCTTATACACGGAACGTGGAGTCTTTTTTTCTAATAAACGATGGCATTTTAAGTATATCTCAATTTTCGCATAAAAATTATGGAAAATCTGAGCTTAAGATCAAAATTTTTTTAAGTGTTATGAAACTATATCTTTTAAATTATTGTTATATGTTCATTATACGGAACGTTATATATACATGTCCTGTGTACATTTTTAATATTATAAATACAGTAAATTTTATGTCAGATGTGTATGTGCATAAAAGTTTTTATACAACTTACGCGTGTAAATACTACCGTTGAATATTAATTGCTCATTCATAATTTATATTTTTAAATGTAATTTTCTTTTCAAACACAGTTACATATGTTAATCTGAAACTTCAATGATAATGTGTGTGTTTCATTAATTGCAATTTAAAAAGAGAGAACTATTTAAAATTCTCGTGAAATAAACCTATTTTCCCTTTTTAATTTGTTGAAGACGCCATTGTTGAGGCTTAGTTGTCATCGTCGCGAACTCACAGCCAGTGTTGCTTCCATCGTAGGTAACAGTCCTAGTGTCTTTAAGAACCAACGGTGTAGTGGGGCTGATGCACGTTACTTTTGTTGAGATTCCAATCTTCCAGTTTGTATCATATGTGCACGGTAAGGTTTATTCCTCCATCCCTTCTTCACTTCCAAACGGTTGCAACTATAGCCATAATAGAAGTGTCTAGTTATAGTAAAGTGGCAGTGTGCTACTAGATAAGACCACGTACAGAGCCCTGTGGAGGAAAACTGCAGATTTAGTACTCCTCTATTGCACAACGGTTGGTGATAAAAGGAAACAGTTAATGAAAAATTTGTATGATTTCGATTGAGTACAAAAATACACAATGGGTCCTAATGGTAAGGCAGAATATGTTCTCTTGATTTCCGAAACTGTAACGTAATGAAACTTGAATGGAAGACTGTTTGCATCGTGGTATCGCATGCAGTCCCAATCAAGAGGCCTGGGGGTTCAAACCCTTCAGTGTGCATTCTTGAATTGAATGTCTTTACAACAGAGTAGATAATATGCATTCAGATCGGATAAAATTGTGTTGCAAATCACATTAACCCAAAGCAACTTGCCCTTGATGTACGACATTTGTGCATTGTGAAAATATGTATGAAGCGTCACATCTGTTCCCCTGAGGCAGCTATACAAGAAATATCTCCTCGTTGTTGTAAGTTGAAGCTTATGATCATGAAACGATTTTCTAAAAATGAATATTGTGAGATGACTCTGATTTACGGTGAATGTGGACACAAGATAAGATCGGCTGCCTGATTGTATCGGACACGTTTCTCTAAGGTCCTGCATGCTTCACGGAAAACTATTCTAAAGGATCGGAAACGTTCAGAGACAAATTGCATGTAATTAGATGGGATGGTAGGTACAACCGTAACATGTATTATCATATTCCCTCAAATAGCCCAACAGCAGCTCAAGAGAAATAGGAGAAAACAGTAGCCTCTATAAAAGTCGAATTTGGGGTAACCTAAAGAAATAAAATACTCATTCACATATGTCAACATTTCATCAAACATTATTGGTTAGGAATACCGTGAGATATTATGCATGGTATTACTGTTTCATTTACAAGGTAGAAAACAACATTCTTGGCAGATACAGAGTGGATGGCTGAGGCATGCATTTAGCGGAGTGGAATGCACAATAGGCAGAAGAACCATGTCTATAAAATTTCATATGTCACGTTCTGTTAACATGAGACATAAAATGCGGTTTTCTATTACTATTTGGTGAGGAATTTAACATAAGAGTCTGTTTTGCTCAGTATATTACTGCGACATGTTAACGGGCCCATGATATATTCGGTTTTTGAAAGACGTAACACCCGATTGTTTTCCAAACATGCCATTGATTCAACTGCGTCTCAGACCTGACTGCGCTCTTACACATAAAACGTCAGACGTGAAGTAGAACTGGGTGAAAACATTCAGGGTATAAATAATCAGAAATGGTTTTAAAGAGTCTCACTTCTACGTTTTACCTAACCTGATCCCAATGGAATTTTTCCTGTAAGGGTGCTTCAAACAGCAGGTGTATGCTGTCCCTCCGCTAACAATACCCGACCTTCGACAACGCTTTACGGATGCTTGAGTTAACGTGTCTCCAGCTATGCTAAAATGTGTACAAAGTGTAGTTCAAACAAGGATCCAGGTGAGCACTGCACCAGACGGAGAGAAGTTTGAACATCGAAAATAAAGGTTTCTAGCGATAATAAGTTGCTTTTTTCTCTTTCAAAGATGATTTCGTTGCGTCACAGTGTAGGAAATTGAGAAACAACAAAAGCGGGTTTTAAGAGTTTAATTTTTACCATTACAATCCACAAAATGTGCTTTTGCACGAAATCAACAATACTCTACAACTTTGTAATTCCCTTTCCTCCCTTATTTTATACCATAATGCAATATAGGAGCACTTATTCTGGTGTTTTTCACCAGAGGCGCAGTCAGTGATCTCATCTAGTAGCATATAGCAACTTTATTATTTATAGACACCCCTTTTATGATTATAGCTGCCACCGTTTGGAAGTTAAAAGTGGGAGAGAATGGACTTTACCGGGCACCCTGTATAAGAATTTTTGATTCATTAAAGCGTCAGTATCATTAAATTTCAGAAATTGGTGTGCAGTGTTATTCATCAACATTAAGATAGGTAATTATTGTTTATGGTGACATTTAGCCCAAATTTTAATTTCAAATGGTTTTATTTTGTTATTATTACGAATTAGATCTTTTATCTATGTTTACATATATTAATAATATTAAATTAAAGATATAAGAAATATTCATAATAAGTTTTCTTTCAAGAATTACAAACTTTGCTTGAAGATGTATGATTATTGGATACATTCTATTATAAAGCATTTGAAAATTCTTTTCTTAGAAAGGATCTGTATGAATGGAAAGGAACGCTATCGGGACATGCTCAATGACGCTACAAATCCATGTTCAGTGACGCAGATACAGAACACCAATATACAGAAGCATTATTTTTAATTTAGAAATGCAACACAATGTTTGAAGAGTGTCACCTGTGCTGCTATCATTAAGGTATGTATTTTCTTGTGAGAACATCTTTTGTGGAGAACTTCTCTAAAAGAGTTTGCATGATATATATGAATGCTTATGAAGAGCATTGGGTGAACTAGGTATAATGCTTCTGTGAAAATACCGAGTGAATATTTATTATGATTGAACTACCGTACAAAACTAAGAAATGCAAATTTAAGTGGAAAGGAAACAACTAAACTTGGAAACAAATAAGTGAATAAAAAACGGATGAAAAATTGAATTGCGTTTAGATCTACAAATGAGGTAACTGAATTCCGAAAAAAATGTATGCTTTTTGGATATTGTTTTCTAAAAAGTAATATTTTTCACTTACTTTTAAATTCTAACTATTTGCTACAGAAAAGAATTTCTGATTCGGATTTTCATTAAATACATTTTTACCACTGAGAATATAAATGAGTAAGCGGAACTTCCTGAGAGCAGTTACAAAATAAATAAGAATATCAACATATTTCTCGAAAATTTCCCGAACATTTCTTTTCAAAATTGCATTGCCATAGCATTTTTGCTCTCTCACGTTAATAATTTACTTCAATAATTTTGCCATTTTACGTGTACATCTAAGAAAAGGATTTCTCCAAGCAAGATTTCTTAAGACATTAATCATTACATAAGTCTTTTTTATAAGTCTTTCACAGTGATCCTGATATTTTATATTAAAGCAAATATTTCTCCAAGCAATATTCCTCTCAAAATTCTCAACATTGCATAAAATCTTGTTTTGCACGTTATCACCCTTAATGATCTCATAGCATGTTATATCCAAACAAATATTTCTCTAACTAAGATTTCTTATTCTAATACCCATCTAAGGAGTCTCAGGACTCTTAATGCTTGTCCATGTATCGAAAAAATATAATTTTTCAAAACAATATAATTTACCAATGAAACAAAGCAGACAATTCAACCTTTTACCAAATAATATTCATATTTATTTACATTTGTTCTCATATTTTCATAAGATTTAAAGGAATTTTTAAAAAGTTATAATAAAAAATAAATTGGAATTTTTTTCAAAATTAAGAAAATCTATATTTTGCTGCGCGCATGATTCTAAAGTATATTATTGATTAAAATTTACAGAAGTGATGTTACCTTATAAAGAAAGTTCACTTTCAAAGTTATACAAACTTTTTGAGAAATTTAGAGGAAAAAAAAAACTTTTTTAATACAATTATTAAAAAAAATATGAAATTTTAAGAAAAAATCCAATGAAACTTCCCATAAATGATTTTCTGTCAATAATTTGTTTAAAATATGATGTAAAAGTCATAAAGAAACCTTTTTTGAACACGTACATAAAATTTCATACTGATATCTTAAATAGTTTACGAGAAATCCTGCGCGCAAGTTAAACATTTTTGTTCTGAGAAAAATGAAGTTAAAGTTGAAAAATAATAATAAAAGAATTGAAATCAAAGTTCAGTTTTTCCTCGATAACTCTGGGTATTTTCAAAGTATCGTTATAATTTTGTTACCAAAATGTTCAGAACTGATGATGCTCTTACATATATTTTTTTCAAAAAATCAAAAATTTTGAGTTTTAAGGGTCCTGAGACCCCTTACATAAAAATTTTTTCACGTTGTTTCCCTTAGTGATCAGGCCATTTCATTTCCAATTGGAGATTTCTCCGATAAGAATTCTACTCAAAGTACTCAGGATAACATAAAACATCGCTCTTCATGTTAAGAGACTCCCTCAATCATCTAGCCATTTTATATGCAAGCAAAGATTTTTCCAAGCAAGAATTCATCTCATAATACTCAACTTAATAATAAATCTTGCAGAGCCTCTCTCAATGTTTAAGAAATTTATATCAAAGCAAACTCCTCTGAACTAAGAGAATATCAATAATTTCGATAAACAGATCGTTCTTATTTTAAAAATCATAAACTTTATTACAAAATGTTCTAAACACATTTGACCATAAGACACTCGATTTTCTTTATCTTAGACAAGTTAAAATCAATTTTTTTTTCTTTTGCGAACAGAAGGAAATAAAAATTACAGAATAAAAAACATCCTTACATAAAAAATGAATGCGGGAAATTTAAATCCGCAAATGGGATGTGTGGATTCAGAAATAAAAGCTTTATTTTCAAATTTTGCTATTTAAAAAGGAGATTTCTTCAAATAGCCAAATGCTAATGAAAGATCTTAATCCATGGAAAATTTATTCGATTCAATTAGCAAAACCCTAGTCTCCAAAGTGGGTTCTTATTTTTCTAGTTAACATGTTGAAATCTTTGATGACAACTTTTCAGAAAAGGAAATTACATGCAATTTCAAAAGAGAAAGTGTTTAAAATTTTTTGAATAGGTATTTAGAAGTACTTCTACAGCTCTTATTTAGTTTTTATTGTTTAAACACAATAATTATTGGATTTGCATGGCATTTAGCTTACACGGGTTTGCTTTATACGTATTTGAAATGTAAAAAGAAGGAAGGGAGTTCGTGAAAGTAATATACTCACCAAACCAATAAGCGTTAAAGTAAACAAATGTTGATCACTTATTTCGCATCATGTATAGTTTTTATAAAATTTAAAAAGACGATGCACAGATTAATTAACGATTCCCCATGCTTACACATAAAGTCTTTAAAGTGGTTTTCATCAGTTAAATATAAATAAAAAGTGGATGAGGGCTTTGTATTAAAGAATGAAATTTTGATAAATTTTAGTACTGTTGGAAGTACATTTGCCACTGAAATCTTAAGTCCTAAAAGAGTAATAATTTCTTAATCTGGAGATCAAGAAATGATGTATGCTTTAAATTCCAGAGTGTTTAACAATACTTTCTTCCAACAGGCTTTAATTTCTATAAGTAAGTACGAGTATCATGACCCCCGAGGTATACTAGTGATTTTTATCTTTTCCCTGGTTTTTTCTGTCTTGTGTAAGCAGGAATGATGTGCCCCCTATATATCCTACAGTTTCTAATTAACTATTTTTCTAACGTCTATAGCCTGTTGCTTTAGGATAGGAGCTTCAGGATCACAGAATTTTCCTCCATTGCCGCCGGTAACTATGACATTAACAGTTGAGAATCGGCATAACTCCCCCCCCCACACACACTCCGTTCACTGTTATAAACAGACTTCTAATGAAAGCGAAATTTTGAGTTTTTTGTTCAGCATTATTTTTTTTTCGATCTGCATCGTTAAAATATTTGTTAAAAATCTGTTTAACATTATATAAATATTGATAACGTGATTAAAACCTTTAACTTTCTTACACATTTAAAAACAAAATTGAATAACTCATTGGATCATTTTAAATTAAATAAATTTGTATACGCATAGGTATTATATTAATATTTTGTAAAGATATGTTTTAATATTTTATATACTTTCATTTAAAAAAATATCACTTTGATTAAAAAGAAACACGCTATTTATAGATATTTGAGATAGACTTTATCTTTAACGTAAGACACGTCCAAACGCAAAAGAATTCAGAACTCAACTGAAAGGCTGAAAATAAATGGAAGAGGCATGGTAAATTAGTAGCTACCATGATAACCGATAGAAGGGAAAAAATATGAGTGATCCTGACAAGCCATTTCTAAAGTAAGATACTATAGTTATCTTTTTTTCTCTTTTCCATGAGGTTTGCTTCTCGTGGAAATAGGAAAGATGTGTCCTCAGTATATCCTAACGATCCTAACTAATTATTTTTCTAACGTCTAGATGACATATACAAATTGTTTAGCTCTGGATTGATTTGGCTCGTGTGCTATAAATCTGAATTTATTCATTCACAACTCTACTGTTTAGTAAAATTTTGAAACTTGTAACACTCTGAGATGCGTTTAATATATGAGATAAATAAAATTAAAATTTTTTAAGGAAATTACCACATATGATTATACCAAAAAAATTTTTACAGCCATTCAATATCATTATTTATCTCTTTCTCTCTTATCTTTGAACAATATCATTCTTTGCCATTCCAGAAAAACTAAATATCACAGAAATAAAGGTAAAGTGTAAATGAAGATACAAAATTACTCAGCTTCTTCATAATTATTCAAAATCATTTTTATTTCTTTATTTCTCATTTTTTATTGCACAATGCATCCCAAAAGAATCCTGTGTCATTAATTGAACCAATCAACCAAACTTATTTTTCAACAACAATATTTTTGTTGTTATTTCATATAATTAAATTTCACAAGGACGAAAATAATAATATAAATAGAAATGCAACTTACCATGTGCACTATTGTTGAATATAGATTATGAGCGAATTATATTTTTTGTGAATAATAGCAGATAATATGTAATTAAATATATAATTTTAGAATATGTGAAAAATCACTTTTCATGTATATGTGATAAAAACTAAAATGAAAAATTCTTTTTTAGCTAATGTTATTTATTGTTAATAATAATTTTGAATTATTATAATTTCTCTTTTTAATAATATTTTAGCTTATGTTACATACTGAAGAAAAATATTTACACTTACACACAAGAAAAGAATTTACATATAATATATTCATTTATACACAATACACAAGAAGAAATATATCTGTCATTATATGACTAAAATTGAATTGTGAAATTATACTTAAGTTTTCTCAAGTTGTGAACAATTATAAAATCTATCACACAGTACTAATTTAAACTACTACACTTCTGTCATAATTTATAGAATTTTATTTAAGTTTAATTTTTTTAGGTATAAGAAATATAAAAATGCGTAAAATGAAATAAATTGAAAAAAATGTTTTTCAATTTTTAAAGTTTAAATGTGTGTATTTTAAGAGGTAAAAATTAAAAATTTTCTAAAACTTATATCTCTAAAACGTTTTCTGAACGTCTATATGAAGAATTAGATGATTCAATACTCTTCACATGTTTCTTAAATTAAAGGATATTTTTATTACGCTCAAATAAACATTTATTAACACACATTTAAGTATATATGCACATCTCTAATGTATAACTGATATTGATGAAATAATTATTGTAAAATCTATTTACGAATAGGAAATTTCAGATTTAAATTTAATACTTTAATGAAACTAAAAATTATCCTGAAATTTAAGAGCTTCAAGTCAGAAAATAGCGATAATGTTGAATAGCTTAAAATAAGTTTGCATGGAATCCATCTTTTCTTCTCTACAATTAATGTGCTCTAAATACAATGTTTAAGCATGTTTAATAAATATTCGTAAGATTTGAAGTCAACCTCGTTTATCAATATGCTGTTGTTAAAAAATTATCTTACTCAAGAACAGTTATTGTGTTGTCATTATTTTTATAGGTTATCTTATGGGGAATAAAAATAATATGAGAGACTTGTGAGAAAATCATTTATCGGCAGAACTGTTTTTCGGACAATGCTTTTGAGAACATTCTTCTTCTAAAATTCCCTTTCTTTATTCTATAGTTCACAGTTCTCCAGTGAAAAAATATTTTCTCACGGAAAGAAAGGAGCTCGTTACTATCAAATGCAAATAATCAGAAGAAAAGAATCCAGATAAAAAAAACACTTTATTGTTCGCGTCCCATGAAGAATCTTGAGGATAAAAAGAGAAATGAAATTCATAAAAAAAAAACCAAGGATGAGGTTTCTCGTGAATAAATTTTCTTACATTCTTTTACGTAACACTATTCATATGGTGATCTGTCTGCGACATTGCATGAATGGTTAACCCTTTAGAGCAAGTGTTTCAAATTCCTGTCTAGCCACTGACTTATTTTTAACAAGTAAACATTATATAGATCGCACTATTTGCTGTTGTGGAGGAAGTTTTCTTTCCTTCATTTACCTTCTTGGAACAAGCAATGTTCCTCGTGATTTGTATCATAGTCTTATGATACTCATAGTAACGTATTACCTCAAACAGCTTTAGAAAGCTAATAGAAAAAATCAATTGGATTATTTTTTAACCCATTGGCTTACACAGCCGTCGCATTATTATATCACCGGTTTTGAGACGGACTAAGCAGCTGAATCTTCTTCTCAGTGTTTTCTTCTTTCCGTCAATAGATATAAATATGTTACACACCATTAAAAATATGAGAAATCAGTCTACTGAATAGTGTATAATACATTCAATTTATTTGAACAGATCGCAAACAAGCAATTGCATTTTGATGGTTTCTCCATCTACGTAGTTGTAAAAACGGTGTATTGTAAGAAATTCCTCTCTGACGGTGGAATTTAAAATTATTTTCCTTCCAACTTTTTCTTTTCTAATTCCACTAACTTTCTTATAAATATTGGGTAGATTATGGAAGAAAATATTGATAAGCCAAGGGGTTGTCGTTGCAAAAAATATTTATATCGATTCCCACACTTCTTGGAAATACCGATGCATATCAGCTATTTTTCGTTTAGTTTTACTACCAATGAATTTAGATAAATACAGACTGAATTCAAAGACTAAAACAGATGAGTCATCAATAACGTAAGCTATTAAAAAAAAGTTAATAAATGTTTTTTTCTTTCTTGAACTTCAACTTATCAAACTGAAAATAACTCCATTATTTAATAAAACATCATGGGAGCAAAACTGTTTTTCTTGCTTTCTGAAGTTGGAATTATAGGAAGTAGAATGTTGTCTTATTGTCGACAAAGTCTAAAAATTCTTTTAATTACTAATTAAGAAATGAAAAATCATCGAATACATTACTATAAAAAGTAATATTCCTTGATGCATCCAATTAACTGTTTCGTTTCGTTTTCATATTGTTGCGGGACCCGTTAGCTTAGTGGTCATTATCGCAACGTTTAATCCATCGAATCGTCAGTTCGAGTCCTGCTTCCTCTAAGGATTCGCCCCGTAGCATATATTAAATTTGAATTTAAATTTATCGAGGCGTCAAGTTCTCCCATATGCTTGATGTGGAAGCTTAGGGAGGGGCTGCCAGCTCAAGTGTTGTCCTCATTACCGAGGCTCAAATTGACGTGAATTAAAAAAGTTTATGTAACAAATATTGAAAAAGTTGATAAAAAGGTTTTAAGTGGCTTTATAAGCAGTTTATTTCGTCCTCTGATGCTGTGTATAATAATTTATAGCAATTGAAATCTTGTTTTAGAATTTGCATTAAGTTCTTTGTATTGATTGCACGTTGCAATAAAATTTTTATAATGTGCAATTTACTTTAAATTACTTTAATATACTTTAAGTACCATCGTGTATCAAAAATATGAATCTATTGAAAAAATTATGTCGTACATTGCCATATTTGTTTTTTTATGACCAAAGTTACAAAATTGCTCTTGTACCAGAAACCTACATGTGTTCTCACTATTCACATTTTGACATAGTTCCCCTTCTATTTCGCGAAATATCACCACCACATGTTTAGTAAAACAAAAACCGTCGGAGAAGAATTCCGGTAGCGTTCCCTAAACCTGACTTTAACGGCTTCATTTCGTCGATTGAGCGGAAGTTTTGTGTGGTAAGGCTTCCGTCTACCAACTATTTTGATTTCGCTATAGCAATGTTAATCCTATGAAATTTCTAATACCGCTCTCAAATATTTACTATTTGATCTATTTGAAAGCAAAAAAATGCATCCTTAAAATAAAAAAAATTCTAAATGTTTTTTTCCGGAACCACATTTTCCTTCCGATTTTTGAAAACGTCTTATAATATCTTAAAAATCTGAAATTTTGCAAGCGAATCATTAAAATAGGGATAAACACTTTTTTTTTTAAAAACCAGACGAAAATGTAAGACCTTCATTATTTTTTGCTGTTTTTGATGCGCTGTTTTACATTCTAATAGTTAAAATAGTAAAAATTTCAGAACAGTGGAAGAAATTCTTTAAGATTAACATAAAATTTTCGAAATCAAAATGGCCGATAGTCGGGGGCCTTTGAATGTTCGTTTATCTTCAGGAAGAAACGAAATTTATAAGGCTCAAGGTCACCAGACTGCGTCTTTAGTTCTTACTCTTGGTAAGAGAAATGTCTTTCTGCAGCTTGTTTGTATTCCTATTTAAAATTTACTATTTGCGTCATATTTAAAATTTCGTCTCTGACATTTCACGTTTGGCATTTTATGATTCATTCTACTTGAGGTTTTTTTTCAAATTTTACTCAATTGGTTGGTGTAGCCTTACACAAGAATATGCTATCGCACCAAAAAGCTTCACTCTCTCTTGCTCTCTATTCTGATACAAGTACGTTTCTGGCATCTGGAAACAAAGGAAACAACTACATTATATAGAGAATACGAGAATATGCTTCTTTCAGACACAAGAATTTTAGAAATAGGAAAATTTTAGAATTAAAAAAATAGTTTCAATCATAGAGGCACTTTTGTCAATCAAAACTCGTAAAATATTTCGAAAAATTAATCAGGTGAATCTTTATCGGTGCAATACAATCAAGTCTCTCCTATGTGTTTTTATAGCGTAATTTCCATTTAATGTTGAGCGAAAATTGCGACAACTCTCCTATAACGCTTAAAAGGTGACCACCTTATAACACTTTTTTTGTTCAAGAATATTCCAACAACTCAAATAGTTTGAGACAACTTATTTATACCAGCACTTATAACATGTGTTGATATTTTTGTGATTGATATTTATGTAGAATTTTTCTGTTCATCAATTGCAATTAACGGAGAATTTCTATGAGAACAAAGAAACGCAAATTTATACTAAGATAGTCTTTAAATGGGTTCTGAAGCATGCTTAATAAATGTCTTTTGACTTGTTAACTTATGTAATTGGAATTGTACATAATTAAAAAAAACTTTTAGGCAAAACATTTTATTTGATATAACATTTATGCGAAAAAAATAATTATCTATAAGTTTGCAAAATGACTGAGAAAAATTAGAAAACAGTTAAAAAGAAAATATATACTTATTGTGTAGAAAATCGGAAATTTAAATCATTTGAAGGATGGAGAAAAATATATGTTGCAAAATCGTTAAATTTTAATGAATATACAAATGAAAAACGAGAAAAAAATTTGAAAACCTGTTGCAGAGGGTTAAACACAGATATTCTACTTAATTCAGTATAAACTTATTCAATTTGAAGGAATTCTGAATTCCTTATAACGCGGTTACCACAAAACGCTACACTTGTTTTCATAGGTTTCCGTACAACGTGGTTCGAACTAGTCTTGTTATAGGAGACCTGACTACGCATATAAAAATAATAATAATACAATTTTTTGAAGGTATGTCTCTAAAACTGACAGAAAGATGAATCCGAAAAAAATGTTGATAAGCGTTGCGGTTCTTTAAAAAAAAATTTCATTTCCTTTTGAGAATGGGCTCAAAATTACTAGAATGTGTATGTACGGGTGTGGAGGAGAACTTTTTTAATCAATGTTACACTACAAGTTGTTTGAAGGCTGTTAGGACAACATACACAAGCTGGATTTTATCGTAATACATTGAATATAAATCAACATTACGAAAAATCTCATTATCTTTATTCAATGAATTTATTTCATTACATTCCTAAATATATTTATTTTATAGAATATGATTTTCTCTCCCTTAGACCACAGCAATCGAATGATGATTATATCATTAAAGCCTGCTTTGTCTCTCCGGATCGAGTTAAGAAGGTACATTTAATAACTTATTGGAAATTCAACAAGTTGTGAACTCACGTGGGATATACTGGAAAGCGCTAATTTATGTTTTGAAATCCATTAGAATGACCAACAGGGTACCTCAATTCGTTGACACGAGGGATTAAGCTCGGAAATTTGTTACTGAAAGGGAAATTGCTTAGTGTTGCTTAACAATCCCTAAAGAGAGATAGATTCCTCGTTTTACGACACCGCTCTGAAATAGGATGGATTAGGGTCATATGTTCAGTCGTTGTAGAAGTTAAGTATTATAAATTCGTAAACACGAAATGTTTTGAGGTGCATTTTCTAATAAGGCAGAGTATGTATATTATATTTTCGCTGCTTGGATTTCATGTATTATAATGGACATAATTACGAGGGAATATCCTAAATTTTTAATTATTTCTAAGAAATAACCGAGATCAACGAACAAAATTTATTATGCATTTTAGTTGATCGTTATGTACATAATATTGTAAATTAAAAACATTAATGTTTGTTTGTTTGGTTTCAGGAAATCGTAGATTCGAGTAACACTCAGATTCGTAAAGTTTTAATTATTATGTGGTGATCATAAATTTTTAATTGCTACTAAAATAGAAACTTATAATTTTTATTTACTATTCTCAAGATTTTTGTGCATAATTATACATCCAGAATTATACATTTCTTGGAACGTTTAATGATCTTTAACAGGTCGCCTTTGTAGTTTTAATTATAATTGAAACAAATCGAGATAAAAATTTAATATTTATTTTTTATTTATAAAACTTCAGTATATACAATGGAATTCTGTACATAGTATAGTATATATTTATTGACATTTTGGAAACTGAAACCAAGCAAATCCACCTGAATAGCTGTAATTTTCAACATTATATACATAAGGATCAATGCTAAATGAATTTTATCCAAATATCTTGGTTATTTTAAGTAATAATTAAAGTTTTAAGACTCTCCCTCGTGCGTATCATATTTTTGATGCTTGAATTTCTTATATAATGAACATAATTGTATAAGAATTCCGTATTCGTCATTAAAAGTGCATTTTATTTCAAAAATTAACAAACTTAATTATTTAGAAAAACTTTCTTTAAAGAGTTAAAACCTATTTTGCCAAATTTCTAATAATAGATTTACTGAGTGATAGGCAAGCATGTCAATGAATTGTTAATTTTATATTCAAGACAATGTAGACTGTGCAGCCAAATTAAATGATTTTCACATAGAATAATTACAATGATATTGTTTGAATGAAACCCTTCTCATTTACATTTGTGTTCGCTGCTTAATTTGACAAAATTGTTTAATTATTATATTATCTGACTATGGAGTTTGAAGATCCAATTCTAAGTATTTTCAGCCATCAAAGAAGATATTGTTTTAATCAATGTATAAATTGGTGTAATTAACTGCTTCTGAAACTATTATCGAAAAAGGTTTTGGGCATACGTTTTATGCCAATGTTCATCAGTAAGGAAATTAATTTTCTAAAAAATGTCGTAAAAAATTTCTTTTAATTTTTCATTGGTTTTATTGAAATCTATCGTAGATAAAAATTCAGCATTTTATTTACCTATAATTTGATGTATTACCGTAAATCATATAAAATCAGCAATCAAGGAATGACTGAAAAAAAATACAATTAATCAGAATTTTAAATAATTTGGGAGGAATCCATTTTTTGCCCCGAAAATTTGCGAATTACCTCTTTTTCCTTTGGTTTTCTTCTTGGAATATTTTGAGATCAAATGGTTTTAATATTTATTTACAATTATTATCCGCAACAAAGGAGCCTTCGTAATCGATCAAGAAGTATAACAAACTAAATTTTTTTTACAAAAACTATAATTAATACGTTGGCAAAGAAAAGAGTCCCTTTGTTGGTGAAATTTTTTCTTTACAACGCATTAAGTTTGATATGATTTAAGATATGTAATTGATAATTTTTGTCAATATTTTTTTTTAAAATAGTAAAATGGTATATGTTTTGGAATAAATTGATCTGAATGTATCTTATTATTTGGAAATGTCTATACAGGATGGAACATTTGATGGATGGATAATTTTAAACATCTGATGTATACTTATCTACACTAGGAATGTTGTACATAAATTAATTGATGTTATTTTCCAAGGTAATCTTGAAAAACAAAATGAGTTCTCTGAGATAATCAAGAGTAGCTACAATTATTCAGTCATTAGGAATGTAAATTATGTTATATATTTTAAGACCATATGTGAAAAATAATTTCATAACAATAGTTTAATAATACACATTTATCACTTAATAATAATAAAACTGATATAAGTAACAAAATATATTTTATAAAATTAAGGCAAATGTATTACAATTCCCATAAAATCCTTAATTATATTCTCAGTATTATTATATAAATAAAAAAATCACCAAGAGTAAACTTTTACTACAAAGAGTTTCTTTCGAATAAAGTAGTTATACTAGCGTTTAAAGGTGCTGCTTTGTTTTGTCGTCCGGTTCTTATTCTCGTATGAAGAAACATAATTACTCAATAAAAAATCTGTTGCAAAAAAAATTTAAGTAATTTATTCGGTCTTGAATGAACAACATTACAGTAATTTAATATTGGAGAATGTCCATCTAATCACGTCCTTAACCAACGATTATAACAGAGAATAGAATTCTGCGTACTTTAATAAGAGCAAATAGTACTTTTGAGTTAACTAAATTCAGTTCCAAAAATTTTAGAAACAGGATTAAGTCAAGGTCTCTAAGAAGATCACCTTACACACGCTCGGACACATATAGTGTGTTCATTAATTTCGCCACTGTCTATATTTCCTCTTACATCTAATTCCTCTATCTGGTTCATTGCAGGGATGATAATTTGTATAAGTCACGGCTCCTTCATAAGATGAGGTTCTCAGTTCAAATAACATAGTAAGGTAGCTCAAGAGATTAATCATATGGAAATAAGAAATATTTCTTTCTAAACACTTAAAATGCTGGAATTTATTAATATGATATCGGTAAATAATATAAAATACGTTTTAAATTATAATATTTCATGAATATTATTTGAATCTTTCAAATAAGCAAATATTTACAACGTTTTTCCGACACCTTTTCCCCTGGTTTAGTTAGCTCTTTGCCTTATATATACTGATTTTTCACTCCTTTGTACCTAAATATTTTTATCAGATAAACTTTTGCATATGTTTTGTGTCAATGGCTAGCATAATAAGAGTTAAAACTATTTTTATGTATAAGGCTAATATATTAAAGATGATGATTTAAATATCCTGATCTAAGAAAAAAACATAATGTGGTTGCTAAGAAAACAAATTAAGCAAGTTGCTAATTTAAACAAATATAATATATTCCTCTACCAAATGATTTATAAGAAAACGCTATAACTGAACCACCAAATCATATTTTATGTTATTAATGTTTAAAAATGATGTTAAAAATGGCGTTTTCTCTATATAGATCATGAATTTCAACAAATATTTAAGTCAAAATGTGTTGAATCCTTCGTATGCAGTCATGAATAAATATATTAGGTCGAATTAAAAAGTACAGGTGAGTACTTTTTTTTGAATGAAAAATGGGATATAAAAATGAGATTATTCTCTGTAGTGTTTATTGCTCGAAATGTTTTCACCTTTTTTTAGAAATTCATAAATATGATGCCTTTTCTTTCTCAAAAATAATAATCGCAATATCTTTACCGGTTAATTGGACCGCCATTTATGGAGTTGATTCAGGGAAGCAACCCATTATTTTGACTTTTATTTGGTTTCTGGCGTGTAATGATGAATCCAGATCTCATTAACATTGGCAGATCAAAACAGAAGGAATCGAATTTTGATTTGGAGACTATTCGCTGCTAAATAAGTCCTATTGTATAAACCAGCGTCAAATTTGTTATGGAGGCATTTGACGAATGACTGCTCACAATGGAAACACTAAAGTCTTAGCAATGCCATCTGGTGTCAAAAGTAGGTATATTTTCAATTACCTTCATACATGCATGATATATGTTATCAGTAGTTAATGTTGCTTTTATAGCGTAAGATATAAGAAGAAAAAGAAGAAACAAAAATTTCGAAACATGTAAATGTTTTAAGCTCTATTAATAATATCTACAATTTTGTTGAACAACTCTCTACTTATGTTTCTCTTCTAGAAGTACTACAAACAAGAGTGCTTTTGAGAACAATCTACTTGGAGTTCAAAATTGTTACAAGCAAACAAAGTATTTTTTCGGGAAAGAGGAGAGTTATTCTTTAAGTAAAACTTTAAACTGCCAGGTATAAAATGTTCAAAGTCAGATACATGATTTTTTTTCCAATTGTAAATAAAATTCAAATTAAACTAATTTTAAAATTTCTCAAAAATCACATTTCATACAAAAATATTAAAATTAAAAGTAAAAGGCTAGTTAATTTTGCTTAACTACTCATTTTTTATATTAATTAAAGTTACAAGAAGAAAAACAATCACTTTTAACTTGAATACTTATAAGACATTTGTAATTCATTTATGCGAGATGCACAACGCAACATAAAAGTGAATAATATAAATTTATATCATGTTAAACAATATAAAATATCATTATTGGATAGCTATAATTAAACTTTAATCTATAAACTTCAGTCCTCTTATAATAATTTTAACGCTAATTCTGCCATAATTTTGAACTTGGATTAACGACGTACTCTTGCTAGCGGAGAATATTTCTAACCAAAACAAAAGTTTTAACCGAAAGCCTTAATTACATTTCAATTTGGCCAATAGAAAATAATTAGTTTGGAAAAGTTATAATACAAAAGTTTCCTCCAATCTGCGATTTAATCTGGAAGATTCTCGAGTTATTTTCATTTTTACTTTCATACTTTCCACAAGACGATAAATATTTGTTTAAAGTAAACATATATTTCTCATTAGATAACATTTTTACCAGATGCTATTAATTACTTTTTGAAATTTTGAGTTAATGTTTCCAGTTTAAGTATTATTTATTTACTATCTTAAATATGTTTTTCTAAGCATTCGTTATGAATATTTTATGTCGAAATTAAAATTTATTTTATATGAACCTTTGTGAAATTTAGTAATGTTGTTGAATTTATAAGGTAAGTTTATTTTAGTAACAAATTTAGACAAATTCTTAAAAAATGAATTTTATTTCAAATACTCAATATACTTTTAGAACATCTTCAGCGAAAGTCATCAATGATGAAGATAATTAAATATAATACATTACTCATCTGAAATTGAAAAAAAAAATTATCACAGAATTTCTGTGCATTTATGGATAAAATGTAAATTAAAATGAATTTTTCCTATATGTAGAAGAAAAATACATTGATCGATTGTTCTGCTTTAATTTCAAATATTTCTGTTTCAAGATTTCTAACATTTCAAAGTTGTGTTCGACTGTCGGACGCATTTATGATAACAATATGTTTGGACTTATTTTGTGTTTAATATCTATTTGTATTTTTGTGTGTATTCAATGTCTTCATTTAGTACTTTTGTATGTATTTTCTTGGTTTTATATGTTTGTGGTGTTATTCCCAGGCCATCAACCCAGAATTTATCTGTTGTGTAATAAGTAACATCCTTGTGTTTTGAACGAAGAACTGGGTTTATGGGAGACGCCATTAGGAAATAGCAGCGAACGAGTCAAGCCGCACAAGCATAGCTGTAAGGGCAGCTCATTAAATTTATAGTTTTGGTAAAAAAGTATTCATTTTTTTTACACACAACCCAGCTCCTTCGTTTAAACACAAGGATGTTGCAAATACAACAGATAAATTCTGGGTTGATGGCCTTCGGGAATAGCACCACAAACATATAAACCAAAATACATACAAAGTACTAATGAAAATAAAACATTGAATACACACAAAAATACAAATAGATATTAAACACAAAATAGGTCCAAACACAATATAAATTCTTTTTTATTTTAAGTATAAATTTTGTTGTATTTATTAAATACTTTTCAGCGAGAGAAAAAAATTATTTAAAAAATTCAGTAGAACCGTGTATGTATATTTCACCACAAATATTTACGTAATATGATGTGGCAAATTCTCTGTTGCCACACGAAAAGATTTACCTACAGCAAAATTAATTCCACCCAGTTACATACACTTAAAGCACAAAAAACTGGTTCTAAGCTTTTCATAAAATTGGTTCTAAAAATTTCTTTTATATATTTAATTTACATGCGAAGTGAAAAGAATTTGTAATATAAAATAAATACTTATATTTCTTTCTTTAGAAACTTACTCGTAACTACTTGGTGAAACAAGTATGGAAAAATTCTTTTAGATTTCAATTATATAAAATATTACAATTTAATAATAGAGATTCATATATGAATGAAAGAGAACCTTATTTGATTTCAATTCAGAGCAGTTGAAAAATAAAGAGGTGTGGATTCATAAATTTTTTCACAGAGAAATTTTCATTTAATTATTCCTATGCAATTTTCTATTCTCTATTAACACTGATTCAATAAATTCAACAACTATTAGAAGTATTGTTCTAATAGTAATTTTAAACTATTTTTTGACAAATTAATACTTTAATCATCCTTAAATTGGTAGATTTACTTATAGATAGAAGTTGTAACAATTTTCCAAAAGTGTTTTTAAAAAAGTACTAAACCTTTCTATAGTATTAGTGTTTTATATTGTTCAAACTAGTTATGAAAACGTATTTGGAAGCTAAGTAGTAAAAATATTTATATAGTTAAGCCTATCTTAGCTCATCTTCGATTAATGCTGATTCTATTTAACGCAGTCGTTTTGATAAATTTCACTTATAATTTTTTTACCATTCGCAATGTTTCTTATTTTAGTTTTATAATAACAAAATTTAGTTGGTAAACCGTCATGAAAAGGCTAAGCAGTTAATATGAATGAATGGTGCATAAATGTATAGCAATTTGGTAACACTTTTAAGAAGGTGTTTATTTTGTGCGATGCAAAACGTACAAGAATTTAGTGTTTGTATGAAATGGAATAAATATACGTCTTTTCTTGTGTTTACTTCGTAAATTAAGTTGGTCTGTGTCGATGCAAGCTGTATTCCTTTTGGCCATGTATGTTTCGGAAAAAAATACGTAAAATGGTCAAGCTTTCGTGTTCATCAAAGAGTCTACAAATTCTACAAAGCATTTTGCTCTCACGCATGCAAGTTGCTGTTTATTCGAGAACCACACTTTTTTCAAGAGGTAGTTTTCCAGTGGCCTTCAAGCTAATATTAGAAGATTGGTTGCTTGGTTTTGAAAGGAAATTTAGACTACCTATAACAGATAGATAAGGTAGTAAATTATTATGGAGTAGTAGTTTCTAATGGCTGTTGTGCCTTGGAGACAGATTTAAGGTCTCAGGGGAGATTTTGCATTTTATTGTCCGGTGAAGAATTTGCTGATTGGTTAAAATCTCATTAACTGTTGACATGTAGAGATGAGTGTCCCTATTGTTTGTTCCAGAAGGTTCCTATTTAATGGGAGGGGAATGGGTGGAGTGGGAGCATCGTAGTCCATGTATATGGTTGAGAAAATTGAATTTTGGTGAAATTTAAAAAAAAAAGGAATTGAGAAAAATAGAAATATCGAAGTATTTTGGGGGTAATCTCTAACAACCAACATTTGCATTACGAGAGAAAACTAATAAGACACATAACACTCGATGTGACGTAATCGAAAAAAATTCTAGAACCTTAGAGGACTTAGAATCTCCATTAAAATGCACTTGTAATTTCTGTGTATGTGTTTATATATTACTTGAGACACACGATACCTACAGACATTTCGAGGACACCCACTCATAAAAAAGTACATCTAATGCTATCTTATCGAAATCGACGGGACGATGTCACCACAACTTTCAGCTATGCATATCAAGTGGTTAAATTCACATTTGTTTAGTTCCAACTTGTCAGTATTTCTTTGTGTAAAGCATGTGCGTGTGTCTATGTCATCGAAAAAATGGAACAACGAACTAACATCAAATTTTGTATTAAATTGAGGAACGTGGTTGTATAAACGTACTAAATCTTTTAATTTGCATATGGGGACCATGTTATGAGTCGGCCTCGAATATTTGAGGGTTCTTCGTGGTTTAAAACAGGACTCGACCGAAGAGAGTTGTGCATGTGAATAAGAATTTCATCATCAAGATTCTACTGCGACATTTTACAAAGATGTTTCTTATAGGTTTTTGAAATGTTGCGGTGTGTGAGATCCAATTTAACACATAGGGGAAATTGGCGCCTCTTATACAACAATGCGCCATCTCACGAGTCCATCATTGTGGCTCATATTTTGGCAACAGACGGATTGTGTTCAGTAACTAACCCTTATACTCATCAGCTACTCTCACCTATACTCACCCCCAAGATTATTTTTTTTATCGATCTTGGATCTATTGTAATTCAAGTTGTATATGTGAGTAATTGTGAAACAGTTTATAAGAAATTAAAGATGTTTTTAATTGAGTGTTCTTTTCCTATTGATCATGTGTTAAAATAATCTAGTGTAATGTTGTTTCATTTAGAGCTTTCGTGTCTAGAAACGCATCCGAAGCGCTAAAGAAGCGTTACCGAATTTTGATGATTTTCGGAAAAAAATGCTGCGAAGAAAAACTAAATTAGTAAGTTGTCTTTATATATGTTCATTTTGGACTGTTTATCTTATGTATAACATAAAAAATAAGCATTATGACAACAACACTAATATAAAACAAGGGGGTACATTACATTAGAGTAAAATATGATGCGCTAAATAACTTTTATAAAATTAATTTGCAAAGAACTTCATTATTTGTAGACTTTACCAAATATTCGAAAATTTTTAATATCAACAGTTAAATAACTCCAAGCTTACAAGTTTTCGGCAACCTTTTTCAGCAATGCAAAATTTTCCTTCAATGAAAACATTTCTAATTTTAATTATATATTTTGTATATTAACTTAAATCAATAGTACAAAGTAAGTCTTGCGTACTTTTAAATAAACATTTATACTACTTTTGATATTTAACGAATAATATGTGAAACAGAGAGAAATATTTGCCGACATAAATATTTAGTTAAATATTTTGTAAAAAATAACCTTAGCACAAATTTTAATCAGATATTTGCTTTCTCACTAAGCAAATATTTATCAAATCTTTTAATGCAAGAAAGTGAAAAATGAAAATAGCAAGATACTGCTTGAATAAATTACAGATCTGGAGCAAGATTCCATTAAAATGTTTTCAAAATAATTGTTTTCCTCTTGAAAGATTAAAACATTGTTAAAGTCACCGCTTTTACTGGAATTATTCTCCAGTTATTTGAGTACATTGATGCGCAAATTCCAAAGTGATGGCTAATATACATATTACAGAAAAAATACCGAAGTCATATGTAAACTGAATACCTGCATATTTTCCTTTTATTATAAATGTAGTTTTATTTTTTTTATCTAATTTCGAGTTATTTCTGCTGATATATTTCCTTTTTTATTGGATTTATTTTTCTTGTTTCGAAATTCAGTATTACTTTACAATACATCATGCTCTTTGAAATTTGTTTACATTAGGGTTTTGTGGTTTGATGATAAATAGACTCGATCGACTCCGATGAAATCGTATATGCAAAGGTAAGCCAATCAATAAGTTTTTATTTTTGGAACTTCATTTTTATAGAAAAAAAGAAATTCTGCTAACCTCAGAGGTTGAAAATGTAACTACATTTTACTTTTATGTAATTATTGAATGACTATAATACAAGTAGTTTATTTTTTTTTAATTTTAAAGTATGTAAGTACACAAAGAAAGAAAGAAATCTTTGCAATTAAAGCTAAAGAGAAGCATAATGTATTTCAAGCATAATTTTTTATTTCATATTATTGATTAATCTGGTTTCTCATATGGGTTTATTGGTTGTTAATTAAGGTCTCATTTAGAAGCCACACAAGAATTATTGAATCGGCATTACTATTTTGACAATGGTTAAGTGACGAGGGTGACACATCAAATGGCATCTATATTACATAATTTTATATTTGTCTTTAAAATTTACTTGATTCTGTATTTCTTTGTTTAGTTATAATAAATAATATAATAATTGAGGACACCAAGTTTAGAATCTCATTTGGTGTGAAACGCTGTCCTGAATTTCTCCTAAATTTTGCCATATTTCTTAATTTGAATAATTTAATTCCTCCCATTTTTAGGAGGATGACAGTCTTAAGTTTACTTTATTTTTAAAAACTTAATTTCCTTTAATAATTTTATGAAAATTATTATATATTATTTTTCATTTATTGATTTTGTATTGTTTAAAATTTAGTAATCAGCTTTATGGTAACAGTAAGGAGCATTGTAAGATTTTAGTTGGTTGTTATGTTGAAACAAAGTCAGTGCTTCTGTAAGAATGGTGAGATGAACCGTATATTGTTTCTTTCCTAAGTATAACATAATTATGTGCAAAATTATCTTTACATGCATGGAAATCACGAATTTCTCAAATTGTGAAACAAAATCTGTAACGAATGCCCGTTCCGGGCTGCCTTTTGTGCCATAGCTAGATTCAATGGTTAAACACTAAAACACAAAAAGTCAATCAAAGAGACACTAGAACAATATTTACGGAATTTATTAACTTCTAATTAATATAACAACAATTACTTATGCTCTCCCGGGGGAAGGATTCTACTAATCTAAACCAACCCACCAATAGTAATCTAACAGACTCTTACCACTAAGACTTCCTCGACTGCAACTCAGACTCTGGAACCAATATAGTTAACCCTCTGGAATAACTACACCTTTAATCCAATCACCTATTTCAACCTCTCTTTTCAACTCTTAATTCAACCTCTGTTTCCTTCTCCTTCCGTCTCTTTCCACTTCTCCTTCAGCCTCTCTATCGCGACTTTCAGTCGGAGTTTATATATTTCCTAACTCTTCCACTTCACTTCATTTCAACCTGCTTTCTATCTACATATTCCCGTTTCATTTTTCGTTGGCCAAAAGCTGTTTAGCTAAAGCAATCAATCTTAATTAAAAGTCTCCAAGGTTAGTGAAGAGAAACACCGCGAATAGACCAATGTCAAAAATCTAAGGAATTTAAGTGATATTACGCACAAAGTCAAAACACACAAATACAAAGCAAAAAAAAAATAAAAAACTAAATACGTTGTGCATGTAATACAAAGTTGTGCTATGAAACACTAATAACAATAATGTGACTCAACGAGAGCATTGAGGAAAGAATAATCCAGAAAAAATTAAAGAGGTTATGAATTTAATATGGAAAATTATTGCCTTTGATTTGTACACGCAAATCACAACGTGTATTTAAAGTTGGCAACAGTGTTTTTAACAACATTTTGAGGAATTAATCGTTACTTTTCCTGAAATACGGTCTTCAGTGCATTTGAATCTCTAAGAGGAGAATGCCTTCTTGCATCTGTTATTTTAAGATAAGACCATAAGTTTGCTATCGGGTTCCGATCAGATGATTTTACTAGACACAGTATTTGCTCAATAATTTGATGCCGTTCAAGGAATTAATCAGTAAAGCTTGCTCGATATGGAAAACACGTATCATCCATAATAAAAAAAATATTAAAACATATGTATCTTTAAAAATTTTATATAAGATTTAATGATGCCATGCCGATACCTCTGGTCAGTCACATATTCTTTGCTGAAAACGTGTTGGGTGAATACGTTCATTGATCATTATTCCTCCTCATACCATCATGCTTGCACTATTAATACGCTCACATTCCATGACTTTCAATGGAAGGCTTCATGTCCTTGATTCTTTCCAATTGTTAAAGCCATTAGAATCAATTGAAATTTATCTTCAACTCATCATTCAAAATAATTGCTAGTTTTGTAAATGGTCCATCATTGGTAAGTTTATTAAGCTCTATATTCTTTCTATTTATATTGAATAGTCTCCAAAACTGAATACATTTTTTATCAAGCTTTCAGTCGTATCATAACTTAAGAAACAAATGTGTTACATTTCCTTATCAAAAGATCCTTTTTTAAAATACACATTCTAACAGTTGTTACTTTAGGTTGGATTAAAAACATTTGTTAGGTTTTCTTAAGTTATTGGATAAATTTCAAAGAAAATTAGAGACGAATAAGAGAGTGAAAGGCAGATGTGAATATGGTAGATTTTACAGTGCCAAATGTGTTCACACATACTTCGAACTCTGGGAAAAATGATAAAACTCTTTTTAAGTGAAAAAGTATTTCTTACCATAAGTACTAATAAGTGCAAAACCATGTGTGATTTTTATCATTATGAGCAGATCAAAAACATTAAAAATGTATTCTTAAATAATTATACCAAACCTTCGAGTGAGAATTGCCTTTCTCCATTACGATTCGATGCTACAAAGTTGCTAAAGTAAATATTTACATTTTAAGAAATCTACAAAGAAGTCATTTTTGAAAAACTGCTTCCCTTGAAGTAGGCTTTTATTCAATAAAAATTATTATATAAATTAAACCACGTGTTACTTAATATAAAAATATAAAATTAGAATGTAAATATCTATTTTCCTATTAAAAATTAAATTTAAAAAATTTTATTTTTTCATAATCATTTTGACAGATTTCAGGCAAAATGAATAATTGAGTCTTTTGCATTTGAAACATAAAAAAAAAACATTTTGTAATGAAAATCATTTTATACAAATGAATCTAAAATATTTTGGCACCAATACGACTGGACATGACAAATGACCTTTTGTGGATGAAACTCTGATGTATAGCATATGATAAATAAAGGATTCATTTTAATTTACGACGAGCGTTAAGCGGGAAGGTTATTTCCCGTTTAATTACCGTCTCTCAGACTTCTACCCACCTAATAGGAAATTCGAGAAACGAAATTTCTCAATCAAATGGATTTTAAAACACAAATCTGCGCTTTCCAATTTAGAACATAAACCTAGACAGCTTGTCCAATCTCGAGTAAGTCATTAAACACACATTCTTACCTAACTTCCACGAAATTTAAAGCAGGGTTTGTTGACATAAACTTTGTCTATGCTTAGTCGACTGAAACTCTCACGCAAGAATGTTAAATGAGAATAATTTTCCAGGGCAATGCAGAGTGGCTTACATTTTGGAATTTAATTTATTTTAAGAGTGTTGTAATTAACCATTCGTAGACGTAATATGAAATGGTGTAGGAATATTCATTTATTATAATAGCTGCATGTTTTTTCAGACTATTCCTTCTTTTCCCTTTTATAATATAAATGATGATATGGAACGTTCTGGGAAATTATATGGGAAAGTTTATTTGTCATTATATCTACATATTTTATTAAGAATAATTTTTTAAAATTTTTAATGATTTACAGAGCTTAAAATATCAAACATATGAAATAAGAGGAACATTGTTTGTCATGGAACACCTAAATGTTTTAATGAGAACATTTTCTACACTTTCCCTCTGTTACAAAACTGATGTTATAGAACGTACAAAGAAATGTAATATTAATATTTCTTTGCTATTATATCAACTTGCTTTATTGAGAAAAATATCTTAACTTTTCTGAATATTACATGAAACTATCGATAAAAAATATTTTGTGAAATAATATGACGAAAGTACTTTTCATTATATCTACGTGTTATGCAGAAAATATTTTTTAAATATTCCGTATACTCTAAACTAAGGATAAGGAACGTACTATCAAATCATAAGGGAGAATTGGCTTTCTCGTAATATCTATATGTTTTATTGAGAATATTTCCTAATTTATCTATATATTACAAAACCAAGGATATGAATCGCACTATACAACGACATGGGAAATTTTGTTTATGGTAATATGTACCTACTTTATTGGAAGTATTTTCTGTTGTTTTGATGTATAAGAAAAAGAACAGCTTATAAAAGTAACTTGCTAGAGAAAATGTATTTTTGATAGACAAATATCAATGTGATTAATAAACACCTGGTAAATGCTCTTATTTGTAAAAACATGATTTGTTTTCTTTTATCTAAAAGTTAAAGTTAAAGCAATATTCAATTCCCTGTAAGATATTTTCTATTTTCATCTTTAACGAAAATCTCTATTCGCTTGTAAAAGGAACAAAAATGATATGATTTTTCAATCATATATGTAAATTTATATCAATAAAAATGGCTGTGAAGCTGTTATTAATAATATTAGTAATTTTCTATATATATTCTATCAAACTTAAATATATAAATGATTTTATATAAATATCACGAACAATTAATTTGTTCATACCTATACTGGTTAAATCATCTTTTTCACTAGTATTATCATGAGTGTCTAGTATATTATTAGAGTGTGTTACCAATCCTTTGGATTATTATTGTCAGAGTTGCATTTCTCTTAATTGTACATCAAAAGCATGTTCATGTTATATTTACTTCCTAACAAATTTCAAATTTGAATAATGAAAGCTGCCTATGAGAATATTCTGTTAACTTTATTCGAGGTAATTATCTTGTAATTAAATTCTTTCTGGAGTGGTTAGAACATTTTTATCATAAAAAGATATTATGATCAACGCATTTTTTAACTATTAACATTCGGAAGATTCTTCTGCAGAGTAATGTCTAATATCTGTTATATAGAGAGATAAAAGGATTATTTCTATGATGCGAATTAGCTGCGTACGTGATATAACATCCCAGCACTATAAAACACCAATGAATGCTGTTAACTATCATCAATCGACTTTGGGGGGGGAGATTGGAGGCTTGTAAATGCACATATCTGTATAATGAAATATGTAAGGGGAAAAGCGATTGATATGGGTGGTGTTTTCATTCATAGCTCAGTATTTATTATTGCTGAATATTAATATGCTCTCAACTTAACTCAAAAATATAAATACTGTTCTCTGTATGCAGTTGTTCTTGACTTTTTGAAGACATACAGTATCAAATATGTGATATCTCATTTGCTGATCTGCAGTTTCCCCTACAATGAACACCAGTTTTAATTTAAGAAAACTTTTTGACACTATATTTATCATATCTATTGCATTTTAGGCACGAGGGTCATTCAATAAGTCCAGTAGATAGTGACGATAACATAGAAAATTGTTTGCTTTTTGTAAGCATCATGACACACAAAACAGCTGTCAAAATCTCAGTTTCTCGTATTGTTCATTATGATACCTTTCATACTTCAAAAATTTTACGTTATAACTTTTCTGACCAGTGATATCATTTTCTCCTTCTTGGGAACAGACTCAACGGAAGCAACCTATTTTTGATTGTTGCTTGGTCTCAGGTATAACGAAGAAAGGTTTTATCATCATCGGGGACAACTCGACTCAAAATGACATCGACAACTCAATGCGGAAGCAATTGAATTTTGATTCGGCAGAAAATGACTACCAAATCAAAACTAATTTAAAAATTAATGTCAAATATATTTCGGCTCAGTTTATTGGATGGCAACAATCAACAGTAATAAAAATTTACCTAAACGATGCCATCTGTCTTCAAGTACAAGAACTTTTTTAACCACCCTCATATTTAAGATAAACTACTTGATTAAAAAAATTATTTAAAGTACATAAAACATGATTTGAAAAATGGTTTTAAAACCTTACCGTGAATGTAAGCATATAATCTGTCATGGCCCTAAGGGAGTAAAACCACATCGAATTAGATAAAGCAAAATATTTTATTGATTAATTTGTCAAAAAAATATTGTTTGAGAATAGCTGTATTCAGAAATACAAAACCATAATGATAATAATAATAATCCTAAAATATAACTAAACATTTAAGCAACGACGAATTTGTTTTCAATGGGGCAATTTTTCTACATGTCACATGACATGCGACATCTACTTTTCGATGCATGAATCAACTGAAGGGATGCCATGGCAACGCCAACCAGGATTTTAAATCTTTTCGAAATTGGAAAGCAGTTAGTTATCCAATGAAAAGGAGATTTTTTAATATAAAGGGATGACCAAGAAGACAGTGGCTGGGCAAAACGCTGTATATTTTACGTTCTGGTGATAAAAAAAATTTGGCGAGTAAGTACCAGTACATAAATCGTTGGAGAATGCATGCAACAATCGAAGTGTTGTTTAACATGTCCAGGGAACCATTTGCTATTTTCTGAGGAACGTCTTAAAAAGTTTCATGCCGTGAAAGTGTTACAAATGTTACTTCAGTAACAAAAATTGTCGTTTCATTTACATTGTATATTTTACTTAACTTTCATTCATTAAATCTAGACTTACATATATTTGTTTGGCATTTTTTATTATTATGCAGGAATGGTAATGATTTGTCCATACCCTCTCGACCTGCTGGTATATTTTATAATAATCAATCATGCTTTTAAGATTAAGATATTATTCAGCATTTATTCCTTCAATAATAATATTTTGGTTGATATTTTTATAAACACTTTTTTCCGTATAAATTACATCAAATTCTACCAAATGAGTTTTAAAAAAAATTAAGTTCACATTTCACTAATTCATACATATGAGATGGTACTGTAAAGTTTTTATTGTTACTGAGAATCACTCGAGATATCTGAATAAAACTTATACTTGCGTATTAATCGAATCATATGTAGATAATGTTGTAAAATAAAGCTATTGATCATGATATGTTTGGTTTCACAAAGCCATAGATAGAAATAACCCGCAGTATGGAAAATATTAAGTTCAATCTTCTGAGTTCCACAATGTGGGCGGCTGCCTTGGAATGGTACAAAAATACTGAGCGCAATATATAACTGACGATAGTGACCATGTATAGAAATTTTAAAAATAATAAATAAAATATTAATTTCTGTCCCGATTACTTTTCGTAATAATTTAAACTTTCTGATAATCTAAGGTAATAATTATAACTTAGCGATATTGCGGATTTCTTCGATTTAAGTCATTCTACAACTAAACAAACACCTTTGATAGTTGTAATTTACATCATCATATGCAAAAATATCAATTAAAATGTAGAATATATCATATCCAGACATATCGATTTCATTTATTTTTTAATAATAATTAAAGCTTTACGGCATATATCCTTCGTATATTATTTTAATAGCACTAAAATGTTAACAGTTAAATACGTGTACAATGCAAAGCAAAACGAATAGATAAAAAGTAAGACAGAAAAAAATGTTAGATTTTTATTTTTATTTTCCCAAATAGTATATAAATAAGAAATCAGCTGGGGAAAAATCTCCTGTCCCCCAAACGAGCTTCCCACGCCAATCGTTTGAAAAACTTTACAAAATATAACTTTTTCTTCATCTGCTCTCTTATTTTAGAAACGGCCATGGTAAAGAACAGTAAATGCTCCTTGTAAACCTACTATCTCCTCTCGGCTGAATTGAAGTTTATGTTTTTCTCCTTTTTAAAATCTCGAGAGCTTTATCTGCAATTTTAAGAGAAAAATTTTTAGGTAGTTATGTATATAGAGAGAAACAGTCTTATATTTTCTTCTGGATAGATGGGGAAGATGTAATGTTTTGATGTATTTGCACTTAGGTGAATTGGACCATTACGTCATAGTCCATGATTGCTATCGATCAAGTCTTTATGCTAGAACTGTTCCTTAAAAATCCAGATTAAACTGGATTCGATCAACTTAAATTAGATATCAATGGAAAATAACTCAGCATTCTTCCTTGTCGTTTGGCTGTGACTCAAATTATGGGGAAAGTAGGCAATAGCCCACGAGTTGCTTCTTAGTGCAACATTAATCAACAATCAATCAAAAAATGCTTCAAAATATTAAAAAAACGCAAACAAATTTCCAAATACCGTACTAATTTTATCCACAAAATTAATCAAGGCTAATAATTCATCAATGAAAGATTATATTGGGAAGTTTCAAAATTAAAATTAAAACAAACGGTACATTATTAAAGTAGAAAATAAATTAATGCTGATAAAAATGTATGTACAGTTATTAAATTAAATGTAATAATTAATTAATTACTAAGTTTATTATTAAATTAAGTATAATTATTGAATTAATTATTAAATTAAATATAATTATTAAATTAAATATAATTATTAAATTAAATATAATTATTAAATTAAATATAATTATTAAATTAAATATAATTATTACATTTGTTATTAAATTAAATATAATTATTACATTTGTTATTAAATTAAATATAATTATTGAATTAATTATTAAAATTAAATCTAATTATTATTTTTACAAAAGAATAAGTACCTTATACCTATGAGAAGCAGAATACTATTTTGAAAATTTATACAATGCGAAAAATTAAGAAACCAAAATTCTTACTTGGACTTAATCCGAATATCCAGTATATTATTAAATTTAAGTAAAAAAAAATTGTTTAATTATAAGCAATCCGGATGAGAATTTCAAAAACAAACACTAACTTAATTATCAATTATCCGATTAATACAGTAAATAAATCGAAATTATAATAACTAGTTACATATTTTATTCAATAACTGAACTGCCGGGAAAAAATCAAGCGAACGAAAGTGAGGAACTCTTTATATTTGCTCTAACATTATTGAAAAGAAAAAAAAAATATATGTACATATTCTTAGAGCTAAGATTACAAATAACTATGTTCCAGCAATAATCTTTTTTAATATTTAAATTCGCAATATTTTTGATAAATGTTTAACATAAGAAAAAATAACTTCAATTTCGCACGAAAATTACACATAACTTTATGGAATTTAATCTTCCAACAAATTCAACAGTTATAAATAGATCTCAATGATTTTTGCCAAGCAGATCGTATATTTCCGAAAGCAATGGAACATATTCCATCACAAAATATTTCAAGAGCAAAGACATCTTTTTCTTTATACAAATGGAACATAACTGTTATATAAATATACTTTTTGCAATAAAAAAGAAAGCGAATTGCTTTTCATTGGGAATGTGTTTATAATAAATTTACTGTGATATAAAATAGAAATAGAGAAACAAAAGTGCATGCCACATAATTGTGGACTGAATTCCTTATAAGCAAAACAAATTTTTTTATTATAATTATATAATGAGTTGGAAAATCCAAACTAATATAATTTAAATCTCCAATTCTAAAAAAATATTTTTATATTGCTTTTATCAAATGCTTCACTCATAGTTATCATTCAATGAATATTTTGTAAATGGCATACTAGCTTACTTTTTCCAAATATTATCCTGCCTTTTTCCATAAAAAAGTTTTAGACACAAAACTTTTATGCTGATCTTCTTCAAAAAAGTCTTCTGGGGTGGCCACACTCTCCGCCCAAAGATTCAACCTCTATCAAAAGCAACGCTCAACCTCTATCAAAAGCAACGCTCAACCTCTATACGCTCTTAGTATATCACAGCCTCTATATCTGGTCCTTTTATGCTTGGTTCTTAGGTTATGTTTGACTCTCTTTAACTTGGAAATCCCCAAATTTTACAAAACTTTTAATACATTCGCGTAGTTCTATTTTTCTGTCATGTTGCCAAACACTAAAACCCCGTGCTGCTCACTTATATTCCTCAATCATGACTATAGGCTTGCAAGTAATTGCTTTAAGAAAGAAAAATATAATGCATGCGTGTATCGTTCGCAAATGTTCTCTAAGCTTTGCCTTCCAAACTGATTGTTTTTACGCTAAAGAGTAATTATGATGCTATTTTAACACACTCGTACATGCTAAATGATTTTGGACAACGTCCAATCCTCAAAAATAATTACAAATAAATTAAGTCCGGAACCTAGAGAAATTGTCTCCATTAATTTGCTTCTTGTGTAAAAAAACGTATTCAAAGATTAAGAAGTATTTAAAAAAGTAATTTCACTTAATTGGCTGTAAATTCAGACATCTCAAAATGTAAGAAAAACAGCTTGAGAAGTAATGCATGTGTACCAAACCGTAATAGTTGAATCGGACAATGAATAATTGACGAATCCAAGAGTATGTACTGTTTCCTTGCAACAATTTTACAATTCCACTTCTTTTTGAGAATTTCACATTATAACTCATCAAACACTTCTTACTTTTCAGTTAGGGATATGTACCCCTTTGGAATAAGAACCATCTGCGTTTTACTTTTGCTATTACTCTTATTAGTATTAAAATAGTAGATGATATAAGTTATATATATATACATCAATTAAGTCATAGGATCCCGACCTATATTATTCTGCAGCACTCTTTCCGAAAAAAAAAAATATTCATCATACATTTTTTGAAAGAAAAAAAACTCAGTTCGTATTCCTAAAAAATAAATTTGAAAATACACCGCTGAAAAAACTACATTATAGATTTTTTTCTAAAATCTATAATATAGTTTTTAGTATTTCAATATGTAATAAATATTTAAAATATTTTCAAAAGTGACAAAAAAGAAAGTTATCACCAAAAAAAAAAGTTTCTTTTTTCATTGTTTTGAACATATTTTGTACCATGCAATTGAAAGCAAAAAATATCTGCACTATGGAAAGTGCAACATTTAATAGGATAGCAATATGCTGATAAATTCGTGTATATATATATAAGTAGAAAAATATACAATATATCAAGAAATTAGAAGAATTTGAAATTTTTCTGATATATTTAAAAACTCTTAAATTGTTTAGAAAATATATAAATGAAAACCAATATATTAAATATTATAACAGACTTTAGACTGTCAAGCTGGAATATTCTAGAATTATAGGTCTGACTATTCACAGCAACAAAATATATTTTTTAGAAATTCTTATTACACCAAAAATATAAACTGAAAAATTCTAAAAATTAAAATTCATTAAAAAGCATTAAAATGGAAAACAATATAAGCGAAAAATTCTTTCAAAACCAAAAGGTAAGAAAAAATCAGAAACTAAAATGAACAAACTTAAGAGAAAAATCAAGAAATTCCAAGTATTAATATCACTTGAAAAATATTACAACAGAAATATAAAGTTACTAAAAGAAATTTATCAATTTGCATAATATAAACAAAATAAATTTAGGAAAAATATTTACTCATATTAAATATACATTAATGCTTCATTTCAAAAACAAAAAAAAAATACTGAAAAAAATATAAAAAATCAGTCAAAAATTGGCTATGTAGCATCGCCCAATTTCACCACGAGTAGAAACTTCTTTTAAACGTGGCCAAAATGTGAACACTTAACTCTTTAAAACACTTTTTAAATGCTGCAGGAATATCAACTCCAAACTCTAGAAATAACTAATACAAAAATCATAGGCCAGCATAACTTACTAAGAATATTGAAACAAAAATTGCAACTAAAATCTTACAACCTCAAATATTCAAGAAAAAAAAAGAATATATATATATATATATATATATATATATATATATATATATATATATATATATATATACATATTATATGAATTGAAAAATAAGTGCAAATAAGTATTAAAAAATTATTTAATACAGAGAGAAACAAATTCGAATTAATATCAAGTAATTAAAAGATTTTTTTTTCAAAAGTGCAAAAAAACAAAAGATATAAATATTATTAAAACTTAAAAACAAAAATATTTGATAAAAAAAAAGAAAAGAACATAAGAACAAGAAGAATATATGTCATATCGAAATACTGCAAGAGAAAATTAAAAAAAAAAAATGATCCTTTAAAATTGAATGAAATGAAAATGATGCTATGAAATATTGCATGTAGATTCAGTTAGAGGTATTCTGCTTAAAAATGTCTTACCTTCGTAATCAGTAATAGCTATGTAAAACAAAAGGCACAGCCTAATATACCACAGCCAGTAAAAAATTAGAGAACACAGAAAAAATTATCAGAAAACTTGAAATTTAGATCTAAATTTAATGGAACTGCAACATACAAAATATGTACTAACATAAAAATAAATATATAAAGAAAGTTCAATTTTAAACCCACCTAAAATTAAAAATTTTCTCATCTTTAAACAACAGTAATTTCGGTATTTTGGTCTAAAACTAACTTTTGCAAAAAAAAAAAAAAAACTCAAATCATTTAACACAACAATAGAATCACTAATTAAACTAAATCAAAAATAGAATTAAGAAAAACAAAACTTTTATATTCATTTAGAAATAATTTCTTAAGTTAGATTAAAAAATTATTTAGAAAGAAATTAAAGAACAAACCCAAATAGAAATTAAATATATAACCCTCCCCCCCAACAAAATTGATAAATATTTCTATATTATATCTTTAAGAATTAATTAAGTTCCATTTTTTTTTATATTTCAAGTCTGTTTTTAAAAATTAATTAAGTACTTAACTTCAATTAATTAAGTACTTAACTACGCAGTAAAAGTCTTCATCACACATACAAAGATCACCGCATATGGAAATAAAAGAAATACTCGAATCCCTAAAAAGGATCAAACAATTTATCAACAGAACTGTTTCGCGAACAATACTATGAGAGAGTCTATATCCCTTAAAAATACTTTTTTCTTAATTCCTTACTTCACAACTCACATGTGTGGGGAAGAAGTCCCTTTTTCTTCCTAAGAAAAGAGCTCGTTAGAACCAAATGCATATACAAAGAAAAAGGGCAGATAAAGAAATAAAAATAGAACGAGGGAAAAGTAACATTTTATCGCGTGTGTCCCCCCAAAAAAATCTTTAGTGGACGGGGAAAGGAGAAAAGCAATTTACAAGAAAATAAAAATTAGTTTTTTGAAGAATATATCGCCTTTTTACATTCTTTTAACTAACAGGAATGCATAAGGTAATTTAACTGTGGCATTGTATGAGTTATTAAGGCTAATATTTTTCAACCTTTTGACATTTGAAGATTCCCTTTCTATTTCTTTTCCCCTTTTGCTCTTTCATTTTCAAACCCACGCAAGGGAACTTATTATAATTGCTACTAAATCCACAAATATCTCTAATTCAATACAAGAACGTATAGGATTTCCGTAAGATATGGCCACTAGTGGGATCAATACCATCCAAGTTTTGTTTGTTACTGATTTCAAGTGTATTATGATAAATATAGGCCCCCTCGACAGTGACATCTCGATGTAAAATGACCATAACAACTTGATGTGACAGCAACTAATTCTAACCTATGAATGAGACAAATTTGTTTTGATACTGTTCCATCGATGGCAGCCCACAGTGGAAGCAACTTGCCTTAGCAGAGACATTTGTCTTCAAAAATAGGCTTGGTATTTGCCATCTTCGTATATTTTTAGAATCGTTCAACATAATTTTAAGTTCATAATTTGTGAAATTACTATATTTCCATGGAATAAACTATGCGCAAAATATTTTCACGTTTGGTATTTTTTTAAGTAGTGTTACCAATTTGATATTAGTCACGAATTACCAATTATGTAATAACTTATCACGAATGTATATTCAAAATTAATCAAGATGAATAAGAAAGGTATTAAATTAAATAAAATACAAAAAGCAATAATATTAAAAACAAAGGAGGGAAATCATGACATAAAAACAATTATAAAAAAAAGTATTGTATACGAAATTTTAAAAAACACTACAGATTTAGTCTCAAAAGTGCTAAATATTTTTTTATAGTAATTAAATTACTCAACTAAGTATTAGAAGCAATGCAAAAGAAAGAGGATATTAAATTACGTAATGATATTATTTTCTAGGTTATTAAAATTAAAGCAAACAATAAATTTTAAGATCGAATATATCTTATGCTAAATATAATTAAAATTAGAATACATGATAGATACTTAATTTTTTATATATGTGATTATTTTTGTCAAATAAAAAAAATAGTAGAAATGTGTTATGTCCTATTTTTGAAACTTATACTCATTATTATAGAAATCAGGCTTCAAATATGTACACAAAACTTTCACGACACAATTTCGACAACTGTTTAGCTCCTACATTTTGTGGCCGACTAAAACAATAGCCTGATTTGTGGCTGAAAAATAAATTCCTGACAATAAAATGCAAAGAAAATTCCAAAACCAACAGCAAAGTACTTAAATATAAAGAAGTATAAATGCTTTGCTCATATAGAATATAATTAAAAGCTGGATGATTCTAAATCAGAAGAAAGTAATAAAACCATTATGATCACATAGCACTTAAGAGAACATTTATTATTCAAGAACAGTTGCTACACAGTGAAGGATTTCTTCACAAAACATAAGCATATAAAGATAATCTCACTAAGAATAAAAGAAATACTCGAATCCCCATTGGAAGGAAATAATTCATCAACACAACTGTTTAGCGAATAATATTTTGAGAGAGTCTCTCTATTCCTTTAAAACTCTCTCTATCCCTAAAACCTCACAACTCTCCTCTGAGGAAAATACTTCTCTTTTCTCTCGAAAAAGAGCTCGTTAAAACTAAATGCAAATATTGAAAGGGGAAAAAATGGCTAAAAAATAAAACATAATAAATATAAGGTAACATTTTGTCGTTTGGATTCCAAAAAGTGTCTTTGGGGGGAAAAAGAGAAAATAAAAATACAGAAAAAATAAAGATGAGCTTCTCTTGAATGTATCACCTTTTTCATATTCTTTTACCTAACACATGAGAATAAAATAATTTAACTGTAACATCGTATGAGTTGTTAAAACTAATCTTTTCACCATTTCGACCTTTGAAGATTCAGTTTCAGTTTCCCCTTATTATTCCAAAAACCGCAAAGGAACTTCTCTTAATTGCAGTTAATAGTTACGAATGTCTATAGCACAATATTAGAAATAAAGGATTTGCTTAAGATATACCGTTTAGATCAGTGATTTCCAACGAGATTGTTACCACCCACCTATGGTCGTTGAATCTAAAGGGACAGGTTTGATTATAACTTAATTTAGGAACCTAAAGGAGCATCTTCCGCCCTCTGAATAATACTGGGAGGAATTCGCTGAAGGCATGATTAATACTAAGAGTCATCAATTGCACCTTTCAACAAATACTTCTAATTGTATTTTAAAAAACACAAGTCTTTATTAAAATAAGTGTTGGTACATTTTAGAATTGATATCATTACCTTTTTGACTTGTATATGAATGACTTGCAGTATGCACAGTGCATCACACGGAACATCACAGTGAGTATGCAAATGATCCGACTTCGTCAACAAATTTTGTATTAAACGTTAGGATAGGTCATGATAGATGTATTGTTTATTAACTCAGAAATAATGTGCGAGTTTTCACGTGTGAACATTAATTATCTCTGGAAGACACTAAACAGAAACATGTAATTAAACATTAATGCAGGGGAATGTGTCACAATTGAAGAACAGTTGAAAACACTTAAGAGGCTGATGTCCACTTAGACAGAGATATTCAACCCCCCCCTCCCAGTAAAATATGGTATAATGAATTTTTGCATTGGTCGTTTTATGAGTATTTTACACATTCGAACAGTACATATACACTGACCTACAACCAAAAGATTCATTTCAATAAATAACATTCCAAGTAGCTTCTTAATGCGTTTGATGGTACCGCTTTATGATTCTGGAAGAAATTTAATAGTTGAAAAATGGCATATATCTTATCCAATTTTACAAAATCTTTTAAATAAGATAATTTCAGTTGTTGGAACTAGAAAGAAAAACAAAAAAGAATTTCATCTTATGCTTTTTTTTAATATAAGAAAGAGAAAATTATTCTTCATTATTCGATTCCAAAAAGGAAACCCTTTTGTTTCATACACATCAAAAGAAAACAAAAGTCTTTTCCTTCTTTCTGCTATTCAATTCCTTCTAATTGCAACTGAGTTGATGCATCAACAGGATGGCTTAAAACGTCTCAAATAATAATTATTTATAACTTAATAAAATGTGTCGTATGACTTGTATTGTAAATAGCAGCCTCTTATTCTGCATCCTTAAAAACTGGACCTCCTCCGAAGGCCATATATATTTCCCATCTGAATATAGTTAAATAAAAGCAAAAATTACTATGATGTCTACAAAAGGCCCTCCAGCATAATATTGAAGCTAATGCTTTATCCTGAAATATTTGGGATATTAATTGATAGAAAAAAAAAGAGTAATAGGAGTTACCAAGTGATATTTCCAAAAAATTTAAAAGAACTGACAGCTAATATATAAAGGGTTAGAATCTCCTGCTAAATTCAAAAGAAGAATATAAAAGAAGAGCTGAATATTCAAATTAAAAGGACCACAAGACTCGATAATTTTATGAAAAATGCCAATATATATGCATAGATCACATAGCTCCTACCTGAAGAAATTGTGTAAATTAAATGTAAGTAGCATATTTTCATATTAAACATATCGATACATTTCCTTTCTTAATTTTGTTGTTTTGAACTTTTGTGAATGATTTTTAGATATTAATGAGCTATAAGAGCTCGGGTATAAGATACCCAGCTGGCCAATTCTTGTTCATTTTTTTCACACCCTAGTCCCCAGGTTAATTGAATTTGAAGAAATAACAGGATAATGAGAGAAAATAGAGTTAGTGGGGTATACCTACATACGATAAAATATCTTTAACTCGGTATGTTCGGGACCACGATTGGAGCTCAATATTAAGGGTTAATGTAATTTTCACAGATATACCACAGATTGCTTTAAATAAAACTTTAAGCGATAAAGACATTCAATATTTACGCATATTTGGTGCCAATATTTGAGGGTTGTTCCGAAAATAAGTTTCGTAATTTTTTCTGGAAAGAGCATATAGTGCACCAAATGAAACAAACTACTATCATAAGAATGCAGACAAATTGCTGGTTTCAACAACGGAATTATTGTTAATTGAGGAGGAATGACACATGCGCAGAGCAAAAAAGAAAAGAGTAGCAGCAAACCTGCTGTTTTCTGGTATGAATGAACACGTGAAAAAGTGTGTTCATCATTTATGAATGCCTACAGATCGAGTATGATAAATTGGTCGTGTCTCATCAAATGGTTGGAAGCTGTTGTTTCATGTTTAGTGAAGTAAAGTAGAGTATGGAAGATGAAATTCGAAGTTGTTGTCTCTCCACATACATGAAAGTAAACAACACTGCTGGAGAACAGGACACGGTGTTAGCTAATAGGCACATAATGGTGTTCGAAGTGGCGTCCACACTGCATTTTAGTCGTGCTCAGATCTATCCGAAACAATGCTGATGTGGAGCAGACTGTGCGACTATTCCTTGCATCGCTGGGCACGCAGTTTTACCAGAGTGGGTTTTTCAAACTAAATGCATGCCACGACAAATGTGTCAATGTAAATTGCAACTATGTCAAAAAAATTGCGCAAGTTATATAGTTTGAGATTAAATGGTTTATTTATTATTATTATTGGTAATAAAGTTTCTGTGTAAAAGAATGACGAAACCTAATTTTGAAACATCCATCATAGATGATATAATATCCTACTAAATATTTTTCATTCTAGATTATACAAAGTTCAAACATTAAACATTACTTTAATTGTTGATTCAAGATTACTAGATTGAGAATTCTTGTATTGGAGAAAACATAGCTCAAAAGAAAAATTAATACATTGCGAGGATATTCTTAAGAATGTTGTGACCGGCTATCTACAACAAGAAAACGTACACATATACAATAATGTTATGAAAAATTCAGTACTGCTCGCATATTGCTTAAGTTTTCATGAAGGAAAATGATTACAGCATCATGTCATGGTATTAGTTAAAATATCCGAATTCAAAAGAATATATTTTTGTTTGGAAACAGCTCAATCGATTTTATATAACAGAATGTGTGAAGCTATCGAAATCC
>BMAW01129013.1:362188-391904 GCA_019974015.1 Nephila pilipes | reverse complement strand
ATATATATATATATGGCGTGTGTGTGAGTGTGAGATGAGTTAAGACCAAAATATGAATGTAAGTCATCGAGGGACAATTTTGCACTAGGAATCTATTACATACACACGCATAATGATCTCCACAAGAAGATCAGTCTCGTTAATGTATGATTTTCTCTACACAAGAATGTATAAATATTCCCCACTTTGGTAATTTTATTGATATTCAAGTATAATCATCATAAAAGAAGAGAAAAGGTTGTTCGTTTCGGCGATTCTGTTTTTCCAAAATATTATACTTTTCGTCCTTAAAAATCTACGAGCCACTTAATTGCATGTTAAGGCATCAACATTTGCTTAAATGCAATAAAGGGTTCTAATATTTTTGAAATTGATAAAAATATTAAAATTTAAAGAATTTTATTTACCTCCTAATTTTTTGATTGAAAAAGATGTAGTGGCTTTAGAATGGCGCTTTACGTGAGTGGAATCTTAGGACGGATGTTAAATTAATGGCATACAATTAAATACATGCATTAAAATACGTGATTTATGTAAATTTTAATAATTTAGAATTAGTTTTAGAAGTAATTGTAAGAGATCACTTTTCTGCCAACATGTGCTGAAGAATATTTTATCATTAAGATTCATTATCTTACAACAATCATATCATAACATGTAAAAACACAAAAACAACATTAATGATATTTAAATATTCATAACGTTAATAGTGTCTAAAATGTACACTCCTACAGCCTGGTAATTTATAAATTATAATGCATATTTGTATTTTAGAAAAACACAGTGTCAATTTTTCAATCAGTTTAGCACCTTATTCTAAACATTCGAATGAAAAAATATGAACATCTTTCTTTAAAATTTGCTTCATTCTCATCAAAACGGCAATGTAACTAAAATGTTTCACAGAAGATGCCTGAGTTGTGGGGGTTAGAATATCTCTACATTTCTGCTTCTATTATCATATTTAAGGAAGCAATTTGAATACTTCTCACAAATATTTAGACGTGAGGAGAAATGATATTTATAGATTATTCCAGAAAAAAGATAGTGTCGTTTTTGGAATAGATATTTGTCTCTTATGCTAGTACTCACAGGTTAAACAATATATCTGATGATGGTATAGAGAATCAGCCTTCAATGAATTGAAACGATAAAAACTGGTGTTTTGAGTGGTAGAAAAATATTTCGCTTTTATCTTTCGTTTTGTTTGCCCTTGGATTTACTCAGGAATGACAACAGACATGGCAACTCTCGTTTCTCTATGCAGTGATGGAGGTTATGCGTTAATCGAAAGAATATCTCGCGTGACTGGTGTAAATGAGACGGATGATTTTGCTTCAAACGTGCCGTTATTCTTTCGAAAGCGAATCTGTTTTTGTTGCTTACTTTCTTTCTGTCTGTATGTAGGTCGTCTCAGGTGTAACCTGCTATTGCAAATGTTTAGATGGTGTCATCAAAGGTCTGCGGTTGTGTCATCCAAAAAGGCACCATGGATAAGAAATGTAACAAAAAAAAAGAGAGAGAGAGAAAAAAAAGTTTTTACACTTTTGTAATTTGAATTAAATCCAGCGAATAATGAAGTGAAATTAATTAACAATATTCTTTTTTTTATATATATATAAAAGGGATTCTTAGTTCACACTTCGATTGTTTATCGTAAATACGTTAGTAATTTTAATTGAGAAATTTCTTTGGAGAAGTTTTATAGCGGATAAAAATCTTTTTAAACTTCAGAGATTTGCTTCTGTTTAAATACCAAAATGCTAATCAATGGACATATTATACAGACTTATGGTACAGTAAAACATGATAACGAAATGTAATTTAGCACATTCAGTTGTTTACTCGCATTTTCATTGTATATATTTTAATGTTTAAAACCTTTTCTTTTATTGTTTTTTTTAATATTTACTAGTTTGATTTTTTAATGATTTAATTTTACCCACTTATTCTTCAAAGAAAAAAAAACTATCCGAATGATATAATTCGAAACGCTATTTCCTTCTGAATAAATGAAATTTGACGGAACTTAAAAATACTTTAAAAAAACTTTCAAAGTTGAAATACATGAAATAAATGAGATGCCCCACACAAAATTTACATATAAATATGGTTGATTGGTTGAATAGTTCAAATGCGTTATCTCTCAATCAATACATATATATTCAAATAATTTTTTTTGGAAATGCGAAAAATAAATAGCTGTAAAGGTATGATAATGATTATTTTACATTTGATATTATATTATAGTATATATCTTTTATTTTATATCCAAGCCATATATGAATCTATTTTTCCAAGAGAATTGTTGATTATTAAGTAAAAATTATTGGTTGCGATTTCATTTTCAAGTAATGAAATTATTACGACAAAGGATAAATGTTTTACTCACTGAAATTATTCGTAAAGTTAAATGAACTTTTGGCTACGATGTTATTGAGAACGAGAGGAGGATGACACAAATAAAAGTGGCTTATAACCCGTTTAAAAGTAACAGTATATTGGTTGGCAGTGACCAGCGTTCCAGTTAGATGCTAACGAATAATACACTTTAATCTATGTGTATGTGCATATATTGCAAATGAATAGTACGAATACAAATATAATTAATGTGAGGCTTTCCTTCTTTTTATGGCGCACATCAAATTCAAAAATCGACTGATTAAGCCCCGGAATGGTAATTATATTCTGATAATGTTTCTCTTAATTAGTCATAACTAATAAACAAGTTTTTCGCAAGTATTTTTGAAGATTTATATTTTTTTAAATCTCCATTCCTGCTTCCGACTACAAATTTTTTTTATGCTGAAGACATTATAAAAAAATCCTTTAAGAATCAAAACAATAATGCATAAAAATTGGCAGTAAGCTGGTAATTATTTAGAAAGAAACTTGCCACAAAAAGTGACAGTGACAATATAATGATGGAAAAATTATTATGTTAAATGGGAGAAAAGGCTAAAATCTGTATCAAAAGAAATTAAGTATTGAAATTTTAAGAAAATAAATGCATATTTTTATACGAATTATTAGTTGATTACTGTATAATATGTTTTTGTATGTTTTTATAGTAATAGTCATGGATGAAGAGTTATACAGGTGATAAATAAGATAATAAAAATAACTGGAATCTGAATTATAGTTTAATTAATATATGCCATCATGATCTTTATATACAGCAACAATTTGACACAGATTATAATTGTAAATAGATCTCTTACTTTAGGAAACAGTATTTTATGCCATTCTTTCTGTAAAATAACCACTGACACTGTTAGTGATGAATTTGAAAGAAAGTATCATTTCATTTTGTCTTTTAAGATAATCCAATAAAGTTTCAGTAATGCTATGATCTGTTGATTGAGGCCACCAAGGCAAATGTTTTATTTCTTCCTCATGTTCATTAAACAAATTTTATATGTTCTTTGCTATATAGATGGTAGCCCAATTTTCCTGTAACAACGGACAGCCATCAGGGAAGATTGTTTAGACCACTGGATGAACATGATCTTGGAGTACCATCAAATAGGTTTGGGCTGTTTCTCAATCTCTCATAATTATTTTCCCAAAGAATGCCAAGAAATAGATCACCAAACCAACAAAAATCCACTTACACAGCTGAACCAAGCAATTAGGATAGAATATTTTTGAGGGACGCTGCCAAACAAAAACTGTTTCTGTGGTGGGTCTGCGGTGAAGTGATCATTCAAATTAGAAACTTGATAGTTGGACAGACGTACTGTGGTTAGATTAATCATCTAACCACAGTACGTCTGTCCAACTATCAAGTTTCTAATTTGAATGATCACTTCACCGCAGAATGTGTCTTTGACGTTGAAGTCAGTAATAAGGGATGTACACTACAACACTACCAAATAATTTAAATATTTTAAGTGCCCTATGAACTATTCAGCTTGAAATGGGATTTAAATCTGCCATTATTTGCTTAGCTGTAGATTTACCTTTTTCACGTATAATTAATTCATGACAAAGCTCGCAGTTCCCAGTCTGATAACTTTTACTTTCGTTCGCAGTTTCCATGTTTAGAAGAAACATATCTCTCTTTTTAATACCAGCCCATAATTTTTAATACAGCTTTCTATATTCACATCTTCGGCTGTTTTAGATCCTGAAATATGTATTAGGCGAGCTCCAATATCCCTGCCTTTCTGCCAATCGCTGATACCCGACATTAAAAAATACTATTACGCAACTGGTGACTTATCTTTAACTGTACCATTTATAGTAAACAGTTGACTTCCTACCCTATTTGTATATGTGGTAAAGAGTGAAGTCTACATGATACTAAAAATTTGCAAAATAGCTTGTTTTGTGCTTCACTGGGTGTTTTCATTATTTAATCTACCATCTGTATACGCATTTTTGGAATCTAAAGTTGACTTGTGATAAAAATATACGCTTAAACTAAAAGTACTTCGATTTCTAATGTAAGTAGGCTTTTCGAAAATATTTGAATATGCGTTACCTAAGGATATTATTTTTATTTAAAGCATAAATACGTATTTAATTAAAAATAATATGGAATATTAGTAAATACGTGCGTATTATTGAAATTTAAAGCAGTTTTATGCCCCAAATTTTGAGTATTTCCTTATTACCAGTAAGTTTTTTCTTAGTACAGCCGTAACTCACTTTTTTTTCTGAAGCAGAGTTAGCAGAAATGATTTCATAAATTATATTGATAAAGAAGTTTTTCTGGGAAATTTTGAGTCTATTAAGCTATATATTGATAATTTTTAATACTATTGGACCTGAAAAACGTTTCTGTGAAATCAGATATCAGTCAGTTTTAGTAGGGGAAATCTAATTGTGTCTTCCTAAAAATCTATCCGCCTGAAATCATCTGCAATGTTTCTGTCTTCACTTGAGGTACCCGTTTACTTTCGATGCAGATTGTTTTTGAAAAAAATTTTTTTCTCACATTTTTTTCCCCGAAGAACTTAAATAGGCAGTTTATATTTGGAAAATCCCTACTAGAATTTTATATAATCAAATGAGAAAACTAACAATTTTAGTTTAAAGAAAAGTGCTCTTTTAGCTTTGAAAATATTACAAGATAAAAATGCTCATTGAAACAACTTTTCTTAAAAAATTTTATACCAGTGAGTAATTCTACTAAAATTTAAGTTTGTACATCAGAAATTTAGAAAACAGGCCATTAATTCAAGATGATGTTATATTCGATATGTACAATTACGCTGGGATAAAATTTTCCTCCTTATTGATAAGGAATATAGTTTTCTTTACAATATTAAATTTTTTTGTGGAAGTTTACTACCACTTAAAAATGCCGTACAGAATCAAGAAATCCCTTGTTATATAAATCGCCGAAAATTTTCCGAGTATTGACTCTTAGTATACATCCATATTGTTAATTATAGAAAGGAGCTCCTTAAATCCTACATTGAATTATTCCTTTATAATTAATTAAATTTTTTCGATGACTGACAATCAATTATTTTTCACCTTGTTTTAATATTTTATTTTTAACAAATCTTTTCTAACAAAAAATTCCATTTAATAAAAGATTTGATTAAAAGGCCAATTTCGTTTGGTATTTTGTTATATAAAAATATTTTACTGAAACTAACAGTCAGTAAATGGTTAACACTGACTTAACATTTAACTCAATATTTATATAAGAATAATTATACAAAAATCCCTCCAATGACTGCTCTTTGCCCCTGATCAAAGCTCCCCTAACTACTTATTATTATCATAAGGCAATCATTCTGTAATTTACTTAAGAAAATATTTGCGAGTTGATTTTAAAAGAGTTTTGCCGAAAAGAAATGGAGAAAATAGCAGATGCATTTTGACCAGCTTTCCATTTCGTTTTCAGATTTTGATTTGGTTTGGTTTTATTAACGTCGTACTAGAAACAACACAAAGGCTATTGGCGATGGACCTCGTAATTTTGATCCTCAGTCAAGTGACGAGGACGATACCTGAACTGGAACTCCCTATCCTAACTTCCACACCACGCCAAAGGAGGGACTTTGGTCCCCGTCAGATTTAACGTGCATCAGCCCCGGCTACACGGCGGGCCTTCGGCACCCAAGGCTCGAACCCATGACTGAACGAAAACCACCGGTCGCTTCGTTTTCGAAGTTTTAGGTTTATTTAATAAATGACAGTACATTTTCTAAACTGCTATTACTTTATTCCTAAGCGTCACATTAAAAAAGCACTTCGGGAAACTGTAGCATCTGTATTTTCTCATAAGTGATAAAGATATTTATATTTTATTAAAACTGCCTATTTTTCATACCAGTATTTTTATTGAAAGAAATCCTCTGAAGTACGTGGGACTATGATATTTTGTAAGTCATTCTGATCATAAACAAATTTAAAATTTTGGAAGGATGGTGAAAAACATTCGGCATGACTTTTCACCAACTAAGCAAAAGAAAAATAAATATATAATACTTTAGTCAATGAATGAATTAAACGACTTTATGAGTATAATTTAGAGGATAAATTATTTGTATGTGCAGTTGTAATAGGCATTACTTGAAGTAATATTATAATAAAGGTAATTTTAAAACATTGTAACATTAGAATCCTAAATTTCAAAATAAGTAATTTTATTCTTTTAATTTTTTTTTTTTTTTTTTTTTTTGAATTGTATTGATTCTTTGCTATGTCAGACTCTGAGCCTCGAAGAACAAAATAAAGAATTATATAAATGGGAAACAGTTCATTCCTTGTTTCATTCATTGAAATATATCGTAATGTATCGAAATCTGAATAGTGTAAAACACAAAAGTTATATGACTTAGATTAATATACAAATTCATTTTATTATTTATGAAAAAATGATCAAAGGAATTCTAAGGAAAATTCCCATTAAAGTTTTAAAACTACTTGAAGGAAACGGCTTAAATTGTCTGTCTTTAATCTCAGAATTGTGAGATCAAAGGTGCTAGTCATATAAAATTTGTAACTTGAAGTTTATGCTTAATTGGCTTAAGTAATAAGTAGTTTTTAAAATGAAAAAAAAAAACGGAATTAATTTTAATTCAATATGAAGCAATTTTATGCAGCGATTTTATCAACAAAATAGCTCAATAGTGCATATTTAATTTTTATTGAGAAAACGTATTGGCGAAGAAAGAAAATTCAGAAAAAAAAATCTTACTGTTTTAGTTTTTATTTATCTTATTATTTGTTATTTGTATAATCTTAGTTATTTGTCTAATTTATTTTTCACTCTTACATTTTTTATTGAATTTTTCTTATTTGTAATTTGTGACTACTTTCAAAGAAACTGTAAATGGTTCGCCCCTGAATATTTGATTTTAAATAAACAATTTTGAGACTTTAATTTGAACGTGTGGACTACCTTATAAAAGAATATCTGTCATTTCCTTGATAAAGTAAGAATCTTAACCATATCTTCATCTGGATCATAGTAGTTATCCTTGCTATGAATCGAAAATAACTAGTTTCTTAATCAATATTCTGTCTCTAAATCTGCCTCAAAGAAGAATACCTTGATAACCTTAACCTGTTACGTCATAGTGAAGCTACTATTTTAAAGTAATTGATTTTTCTAAGGAATTTTCTAAAACAATTTCTAAATGTACGGGTATTTAATTTCATTAGCCATATAATGGAGGTAAAAAAAACTTAAAGCGTAAACTATTTAGACAAAAATATACTTTAATAATTAGACTGAAAAACATAAGAAAATCAAGCGCTCCATTTTATAATGCTTTTTCATTGGTTTTAGAGATATTTACCACATAGCATATTTATTGAATGATTCCCTTATTAATTCAGAAGGATAACTTATTTAAATTATTTAATCATATTTTTTCGAGGACAAGATCAAAGGCTTATTGAGAGTAATAAGCTTCTTGATTACTTGTTCTAACGATTCCTAGCCTATGTGGTTTTTATGGAAGGAGTGAGTCATGACATACCGAACTCACGAAAACGTTTTACTTATATGATACTTATTTATATGTTATTTGTCTTTCATTTATAGGAATATTTTCATTGATATAGAAATTAACTGTTTAAAAAAATGATTAGTTATGAATTGCAAACTTTTTAGTTGAAAGACGAAGGTTATATATATATATATATATATGTATGTATGTATGTATGTATATATATATATCGTTTTATAAGGAAAAAAATATTTTAACGAGACAAAACATCTATTATGGTAAAAAAAAAGCAAAATCGAAAAGTTATAAAAAATGTCATTAGACTTTAAAATTCTGAGTAATAAAATATTATTTTGATATGAATTCTCTCAAAGTACATTTAGTCGCAAGCAGAATTATAAGATGACACAAAGGATTATAATTATTACATCATGACGTAGTACGATAGTCAACTCTTATTTGTAATATGACAATGACAATACATTCTTGAAAGTTCTTGAAAATAATTTATAAAATAATAAAAATAATAATTTTTGTAAAATTGCATAAAGACTACAACATAAGCACATAAAATAGACCACCTAAACAAAAATCAATTTTAAGCAAAACATTTTAATAGAACACTTTAAACTATCTTTCTTTCAACTCTTAGTTTCTAAGTTCATTTTGAAACAATATGAGCCAACTATACCTTAAAATAAAAAGGGAATAAAAAGACTTTCAGCAAATCCATGACAGTCGATGGCTAATAATCATATTTTGATACTTTCTAATAAGCAGCACAATTAAGAAAATATTCCTTATAAAATTTTGATATTAAACATAATCCTGAATTTTGTTAGTCTTGATACGATATGGTAAAGGTTATATGAGTTTCCTTAAATTTAAAAAGTTTTATTTCTTAAGCATTCTGTTTATAAATATTATTACTCTGTAAATGAAGATATTTACTCAGTAAATGTATTCTAAAAATTTGTTTCAAATTTGGCATTATTAAAAATTTTTCCTACTCCACAGAATATTTGTGTTTTAAGTTATTTTTTTAAAATTAATGGAACATAAGGCAATTTTAAGTGAAGTAATAATTTGCAATTATACTTCAAAAAGTAATTATTTTTAATTTTAATCACGCCTCTATCGTTTCAGAAACTTCAGTTCAAAGAATAACATTTTGAAAGTAATTTGCGGCCAAAAACTGGAGTAAAGAAAATCTTTTTGCGATAGAAGAAGGGCATTTATGTAGTCACTCAAAAAAGAATATTTTTTTCCTTCTGTTTGACATTTACACAAAATGAAGATGGCTAATTTTGTCGATTATAACACTATTGATTATATATTACCTTAGCAAAGAAGCAAATGAAAATGTGTTTAAAGTACTTGAATGCATTATGAAAGTTTTGTCCATTGGATAACTTATTTCATTTATTCACATAATTAAACTACTACTTTTGTGACTCCATTCTCGTTTTATAAGTGTTTATATTATATATTTATTACATTACTTTAAATATCATTATTTTTTTTTACTTATTGATAGACCCGAGTCGATTGGTTTTTTTAAGGTTCTTTTTAATGTAAAGAAAAATGATTCTACTCATTAGTTACATATTTATAAAATTTATATTCAATTTTTCTATTTTAAATGTAACAGAAACTAACTTGTAACACATTAAAGACATTGTGCCGAATTAATGATCGTTTTGGTTTTGTTTTACCTTTCAATCAATCGAAATCTCAAATTAAAATAAAATTCAATAAAGTCAATCAAAATAAAAGCTACTTCTTCAAGCTATTCAATACGTGAAATAATATCAGCACACTTGTCTTTATACAGTTTTAATTTCTTTTCTGCTAAATGTCCTTATCGCTGCGAATGCAAAATACAAAAATATTTTCGATTTCTAAATTTTATTCGTAACAATTTCCTGATTATGAATAATATTCATTACAATTTTCATGATTGACCGATACTAAATGGAAAATTTCAACATTACAGATTTTTAAAAAAAATATGTGCTATTAAGTGCTTCTGAAGTAAATCGTACTCTCGTAACTAGGCAACGCCATAATAATAATCGTCTAGTTTTCCTTTTTTCCTTCAAGGCACAAAAGAGCGGTAATTAATCTATTGTATTCATTTAATATATTAATTAAGAATACATCCTAATCTTTACTTTGCTTTTTATTTAACTTACTTCTCTGAAACTGTTGTCGAATATTTCGGCCATTCAAAATAAACTCGTGTGTGGAGAAAAGCAACAGGTAAATGACCCTCTCGACCTTTGACATGTTGATTCGATCAAGCTGTTCCGATTAAAATAACATGTTAGAAAAGGCGGAAACGGTTCCAGTCTCCACTTGCTTCGTTGAGCTTATACGCACAAGTTCTAGATGTTTGCCTTGAACAAAAACTGGAACAGTAGGTGTTTGGGTTCAGTTTCAAAAGTTAAGATTTCATATGCCGTTACATCCTAATGCGATTAAGGGAATAAATATTTGGGAAATAATATTTATATTTATTTTCATAACTTTTAATTATTTAACTAAGCATTGATTTTGAAAATTACAAAGATATTAGTGGCAAATTATTATAACAAATTTGTCGCAAAATTATTTTTAAGGCATTGTTTTGGAATACGAAAGCTATTAGCACTATTTTTTTAAAGGAGGAAACCAAAAGAGAAAGAGAAATGTCGCAAAAAATATCAATGAAAAAAAAAACAGCATTAAGATTTTATGAGAAAAATATTAATCAGTACAAAGAACACATATTTTTTTTAATCTATGTAGCAGTAGCCTTATGAGTAAACATAATTATATTGTAGAAAAATATACTTCAAAATTGTTTTAACATGAAGTTTCTGAAGGCGATTATATATACGTATACATGAATGAACATAAAAGATAAAACAAACGAGCTATTAAAAACAATAAAATAAACAAATGAGCTATTAAAAACAATAAAATAAACAAATGAGCTATTAAAAACAATAAAATAAACAAATGAGCTATTAAAAACAATAAAATAAGCAAATGAGCTATTATTAAAAATAATAAAATAAACAAAAAGAACAATTAAAATACCATCAATAGAAGAAGGAAACAAACATTTATAGAAAAAGGGCCCCCCCCCCCCCCAAACGAAACAAAAAAGACACATTCAGACTGGAGACTGAATGGTGGGGTTAAATGTGTTCTATGGTAACAAATCTCCCCTAGTGTATCTTACTGTGAAAAAACTAAATCATTCCAAAATATAAATTATAATAAAACAAATTTTAATAAATAATATTAAGTAATAATAACTAAATATAATATTAACTAAAATTAGTACAGAAGCAAATATTAAAACAGAAGAAAATTTTAAGCTTAGGTTTTCTTGATATTGCATTATATAAATACTTGTATATTTGAATTGGCTTAGAATGCTCTATTCTTTAATGGTATGATTTGAAATGTTCTCCTTCTAGTTTACATGCTAAAATGTTTCATCTGAAAGTAACATTTATTCTTGAAATCGTTCTGCTAAATATTACGACTTATAATTTTTAGAAAAGGGAGCAGATTAACATGCAGCAGATATTAACAGCTGCTTTCTCTAAAAAGCAAAATTTCATTACATTTAAGAAAGAATGTAAGCAAACTAATATTCAAAATATAGCCTGTAGTGAATATTCTCATAATTCAACTAATCCTAGAAACAATATGTATATAATGATCGTAAATATAAAACATGTACTTTGTAGTGATCAAATTTATATTTCTAAGTTAATTTTCTGCAAAAATTTTAGCTGTATTTATTTTATGATATGTAAAAATGTCAATTTAAGTATATGGGGAAAACATATAATGGTCTGAATATTATAATAAATCAGCGTAAATAGAACAGTAAAAATCACAATAATATTAAAAAATCTCATAAAATTAAAATAGGACATTTTAAATTACCTAGTTTTGAAAATATTGACTTATCTATTACTAAAATTGTTCTTCATACAAAGAGTTGATTACATGGGGAGAATTTCTTTGTAAGATCACACAATACTGTTTAACATTTAGAACTTAATATCATGCATTTTGGTGGGTAAATTATGCAGACCATTGAATAAAATAACGATAAAAAATATTTTTATATATCATCATCCTCATTTTAATAATAAGATCGTTAATAGAACAAGTAGAATATCTAGAATTGATCTAGATAAGAGAAAAAGTAAAGAAAATAGATTCTAATAAGGAAAATATTTAAGAAATAATTTAAATTTTGAAATGATGTAATACTAAACAAATTAATTATTTAACAAAATACATGCATGTTATTATTTTGATATAAACAAATTTATATTAATAAAATTTATTAATATATTAAACAAATTAAATATTTTTTGCTTTATCTTAACAAAAAGTAAATAAACACCCTAAAGAAAGTATTAAATTATGATTATAATCCACAGAGGACCATGGTATCTCTGTTATTAAGGATATTAATAAATATTTTGCTCGTAAATATGATATCGAATTCTATAGAAATATTGCTTATCGTACAGAATATTGTGTACAATTATATTTATTAATAAAACCTTTTGAAAATATTAATACTTCTAATATTTAAAAAAACATATAGCTATGTTTTTTTGTTCAAAACATAAGTATTTGAAAAAGTATTCAAGAACAATAAAAAAATACTTAGTTACACACAATAGCTAGTAATAACTTAGTTATGCACTAATCAGACACTTGAAAATTTTGAGAAATTCCTCACGTACAGGCCAGAACATTATTAACCCTTTAAATGTCGAGCACCGTTTTTCATTACAACCACATAGAGTGTAAGCTGTAAATTTACATCTTTATAATTTTCTTATCTACCATACGAGTACAATTAACTATATGTTCCTTATACTGTATATAAACGAAACTATCGTAGTACTTCTCGAGTGTTGAAATTCATTTTTTGTAAAAAAAAAATTGTGTCGTATTAATAAACATTTCATACATTTGTTATATACTCTATTACTATGATATGAAAATTGCTATAATATTTAAGACTTCTTTTTGCTTCTTTATCAGATCTCTTTCAATAAAACATAGCTCACAAATTTCAATTAGATTGCATATTTCTATTTCTGCTGTCCTGCTATTTCTTTGGTATTGTTGTTTATCTAGTATTTTGGTTTCTAGGATTGTACCAATGTCTAATTCATTGTTACATTTTGTCTTTACAATATTTTATAAAAGATTAAATATTTCTTTTCATTTGTTTCTATTTCATACCTCCTTTTTTATTTCACGAAACAATTCGTGCATTTACCCATTAAATATACAAATGAGGAAGATTGGCATGTTACAAAATTCGTTTAACTCTCTATATAGTCGGCGCACCTGTATTTGGAGAGAGTTTGAGACACGATACCATCCATCTCTCATCAGGGAAAGTTATCATTACGGTGGTGGAGATGTAATGGTTTGGGCAGGCATTATGTTGGACAGCCACACACACCTGTATGTGTTTGAGAAAAGCATGACTAACTGCTATGAGGTACAGGGAGGTGATCTTGGAACCCTGTGTTCGACTTTTCAGGGGCGTAGTAGATCATGGATTTCTGTTAATGGACGACAACGCTCATTCACATAGGGCTTAGGTGGAAGACAATTACATTGAAAGAGAGAATATTCACTGCATGGATTGACCAGCCAGATTTTTTAACCTTAAACGTATAGAACATGCATGAGACGTCCTAGTGAAAGCAATTGGATCCCACCATACCGCTCCGAGAACCATCCTGGATCTGTCTTGTAACAGGACTGGGATCGATTGACACAGGTACTTCTCAATTCCATATCAAATTGATTTTTATTTCGATATTACAACGTGGATTTTGAGCATCCCTGCCTTATGAGCTGTACTAATAATCATGCGCACATGAAAAGACTTTTAAACGATACATCTCTTTCTTTGTTACAAATGTATATTCATTCTAAATTTCAATAAAATCTGTTCATCAAGTTTTCCAAAATTCAACATATTGCGCATATCATCTTTATTTTGCACATGTGCAAAATTTACAGAATGAATGAAAAATGAGAATGCTTATTTTTTAAATGAAAAAAATTCTTACAGTTAAAAAAAGTAAGCAGTGCCTTATTTTAATGAAATATAATTCTTTATAATATATTTACTCTAAAAATATTTATTAAATAAAGGTTATTTTATATCACATTTTTTTAAATAAGCATGGAAAAAAACATTTACAAAATTCTCTCACATTTCTTTTCTGTCTAATACTCCTAAAATATCATATTTTTTGTTGTAGTATATACAAAGTTCCAGTAGAGCATCTAAAATTTCCATTTCATAGGGTATCAGACCTAACAAATAGCAGTTGTTCTCTTTATTCATTCCTAGATTTTTTTTAAATCCGATCACATTTGAGGCCTTTTTTTAGTCTGAGCTATATTGGAATTGCTATCAAGACTTATAATAATTTTGAGTTCTTATTTCATATACAAGCTTTCATTTCAATGCAACTTTAAACGCAATGTAATCATTTTAAGTCAAGATAGGCTCAGATATTTTTCAAAATTTATAATGTTCTAAAGGGGTTTTGTATCATTGATGTTAACATATTTATATTTATTTGAAATAATTAGTGAAATGTGAATTCATGTTTCTCAAATGCGCAGCAATTTACATTGCAGCATAAATGTTTAAGATTTTTTTCCTAAATATATTACTCACAACAATCTAATTTTTTTCATTAATCTTTGCACTTATTATGACAATTCTTGTCTTACATTACTTAAATTGAGATAAAAAAATTTTGAAACTAAGAAAAAATTCTTTATTTTGAAAGGTTGAATTGTTTGTTGAAAAAATAGCCACTTTTTTCCAAAATAACAAAGTATGAAACATCGTTTATTATCGTAATGAAACAACGTATGAAACAACATTTATTATCGTAATGGTTTAATTTATCTGTTATTTAACATGTCTATAAGTAATTGTAATTACTTATAGACATGTTAAAGTAACTCAGAAATAAATAACATCATTTGATATTTTGAAATCATGATGTTTTTAGGAAATACAATATTTTTTCAGTATATGTAAATAGAGTACAAGGTGTGGCTATTAAATAACTAGACTGACGCTGTAAAACATTTTATTTTGATGTCATTCATATTTAATTATTATCACCTTCAATATACACCCCTTTTCTATCTCTGCAATGCTCCATGAAATTCTTCCATTGTTTGAAACAGTGCTGGAAATCTTCTGTCTGTTCTTTTAGGACGCGTGCCACTTTCTCTTTCACAGCTTCAGCGGACTCAAATGCTGTTCCTTTTAATGCGGATTTAACCTCAGAAAACAAATATAATTCGCATGGCGCAAGATCCGGTGAATAAGGAGGATGATTTAACACTGAGAAGCTGTACGTGGCTAGAAACCTCTTGACAGACAATGTGGAATGAGCCGGGGCATTATCTGGGTGAAAAAAATTTGCCGTATGGATTCATTGTCAATTCCTACATTCTCAGCAATATCACAGATATTTAACCGAAGGTCAGTTCGAACCAGATAACCGATTTTTCGATTTTGCAGAAGCGAAAGACACTACATTCAAAAGAGAAGGCTTTACACTAAACAGCTGTTGATCGCTGGCTTACAACTTCCGTAGCAGCGGCGTCTCGTTATTTAATAGCCGCACCTCGAATAAAGATAATTGAATTGAGCATGCTGAAAAACTTTATCAAATTATTTAAACAAATAATTCAACAATCTTATTTTCATTTCAAATCAATGGAGATTCATTTCTTAAGCCAAAAACATAAACTGGTTTTTAAAGTAATTTCAAAATGGAAAAGGAAAAAAAAAAAAAAAAAAAAAAAAAAAAAAAAAATGGATAATAATCAAAATATTTGGCCTTATTAAAAGACATTGGATTTATATCGTTAGAGGAATAAAAAATAATTTTTTTTTATTTGTATTTTTTTTTTAGAAAATTTTAGCTGCATTTATAAAAAAAAATGGATGGTATTTGTGAGCAATTAATTGGTATTTGAATAACATTAAGTGGAACTCATCGTAAAATGTGTGTGAGTGATAACTAAAAAAATAAAGTTACCTGAACTGTTTAAATGTTTAAGAGGAAAAGTATGTTGCATAATGGTTATATTATAGAAAAATGAAAACGGTTCCTAACATCAGAGACAGACAGAGGTCATAATCAATATATATTCATAATAACACATCAGATGCATTAGTTTTATTACCATTTAATGTTGTTTTTCCCTAAGCTTATTTTAATTAATCATTCTTATAACTTTAAAAACTAATTAATTTATCTAGTTGTGTGGTTAGATGAAAAATAGTCAATAAAAATGTTCAACAACTGAAACTTTTTCCCTATGTAATTTAGTTAATCGACTATTTGATGATTTTAATTTTAATAAATCTAAAAACGGAATTTTTTTTAACTCTGTCTTCCTGGAAAACTTTGTATTGTCTGCTTAGTGATCAAACAATTTAACTAATTGTTAAAGTTTGATTCAATGGTACAAACTTTGATCTTGTAATAGTAAAACTTACAGGATGTAAATTCTTCTTGCGGCTAGGAAGAATAAAAATTAGGTTCCAATATTTGAAAAATAAACACTCTTTCAGCTTGAAACAAAAGAAAAAATAGAATATTAAAAAGTATTATGAAGAAAAAACCGAAGAATTGGAAATAAAAGAAGGGGCATACAATTAAGACTAAAATTTTAGAAATGTGATTCTTTCGGTCATACTCATTTCTGTTAAGAAGCAAGACGATTATTATACGAGATTCGAGATAATTTATTTCATATTTACTGTAGTGTATTTAATATTAATAATAATCAATTCTAAACAGTTAAACTCAACGAACTTCAAAGCATCTAGGAAGTGATGGAAACTTGTAAAAGAAAGGAAAGCAAGTATTTCTCCCGAACATACGAAAGGGTGTGACCATTAAATCATTTTTCATTCTTTTATGGTGGAATCTAGTCAACAGATCTGTGAAATAACAACAATTACCAACGTTGCTTTCTCCGATAAGAAACATAATAAACTTTGACTCCTTCTTCCTCTTTAAAAAAGGACATTAAAGGTATCTGTAGAAAGATTTTTGTCATTTTCGAACATAATTTGGGTCATCAAATCACCCGAGGACAAACGTGTTAGAAATCTACAGCAAAGAAAATACGAAATTTGTTTCGGTTTCTTTGCAAGCGGAAGCATTGGAGTTTTGGAAGTAGTTGAAAGTTAAATTCGAGTAAAACGCCAAGGTCATGTGAATAAAGTACTCAACTTGAGTTCTGAAGTGACCTGAATTTTGCCCCCTTAACTGCATCTTAACCCGTCAACGATTCTGAAATCAATTTATGATATTTGTTCACAATGGAGCTTTGCTTCTCAACCTCGAACTTTGAAAGGTAATATTATGGCCTTGTCCTATGTAGCGTTCACTTATCATCAATATTCTCTTGTTAACATCGACATTAATAGGCTATCAAAGTCGATCAAATTACATACATTGCATTATTCAGATACAAAGTAATAATTAGTCTTTTCTTGTCAAAATTTATGACACATATGTATCACAAAATGATTTGATGCACAACGAGAATATTCAATGATAAAAAAAATTTAAGTTCCTTATGATTTAATAAAGCATATTATTTTTAATTTTTTTAAAAACAGTTATCTAGATGCATTTTTAATTAAGAATGGGTAATTTGAAAGAATCATTAAAGAAAGGCTTGAAAAATCTTTTTTTTTTTTTTTTTTTTTTTTTTTTTTTCATATTAGGTAAAAAAAGTTATGTAAAAACGAGAAAATAACAATAATTTATCATTTAAAAAGATAGAAAAATAATGATACACAGATTTTGAGGGAAAAAAATGTTAAAGCTAGATAATGTTTAGAAGTAAAATTTTAAGTATCAATGAGCTACAACCGTGAAAAAATAACAGTTGTAAAATTTATATACATGTATTTTTTAAGATATAGTATTATAATTAAATGTGTAAGTTTTCGTTATCCGAAGTGCTATTGCTTAAAATTTTATCTCCCAATGAACCGAGGCCTTCCAAAAATACCACACACAGTATTATATCTGAAATCAACAAATTATTAATTAGATACAGTTGAAGGCCTGCTACAAATACAAATGAATTGAGCACACGAAAAAGGATATTTGAATTGTTTTCATTTATAAAGAACAATGGTATGGCTCGTTTATGTTCATATTATTCTATAAACACTCGTTCTTTTGTTATTACCAAGAAAACAATATGAAACATGTCTTATTATATTATCGCTTAATTAACTGACTACTTTTTTTTTTTTTGGAAAGAAAGGTCTCAGAAAGAAAAGATTTTAGAACTCATATTCATTAAAAAAGAAATATACAAACCAGTCAATGTTGATCAGAAAAACAGAAAAACTTGCAAGGCAACCATCATATTGATTAAATTAAAATGACTTTTGTAGGTCACACTGTTATTTGTAAACAATAATGGTTTTATAAAAAGAACTTTACTTGAAATATTAATGAATGTATCGCATGCCAAAGAATTCATTTGATGAATATTAAGTTACTGTTTATTCCAAGTCTTGCTTTGAACATAATAATTTGATTCTCAATGATTTGTTATTTATTATGAGGTTTATAGCCAATAGCTATAGTACTGCTGAAAAATGCGATGTTAATAAAACAATAAATTATTTTATAATTTTTATTCTAACTATTAAACAGAGGACTTTTGTTTAAAATAAAAGTTTCAGTGAAAAACATTGACTAATATTTTTTGCAAATGTTTATGCTGGTCACTTATACTAATTTGTTTTTGTAACAAACCTGAGTAAGAAAAAAAAAGAGTTACTTACATTTTTAAAGCATCTTTTACAAAATGATATATAGCTGACAATTAGCAGTAAAGATTATAAAACAAGAAAAAGTGTGAACTTATAAATAAGAATCAGCTTATGAAACATATCATTCAGTTGACAATGATGGAAAACAAGAGGATGAAATTTTTTGCCCTATATAAGATCAATGAATTTTGACAGCAGCTAATTCTTAATTTTTCTAGTATACTTATTTACAAAATATGTTCAGCTCGTTGTGGGTGGGTGTGTTCCGTAATCTGCCAGGTATTTCTCGTATTACGTTTTTATAACTTTTTTTGAAGGACTGAAATAATTTCATTCGAAGAAATTCGTATGCTCCAATTTGTTAAGTTTTTTCACATACTTCGCGTTATGTTTATTGATATAGGGAACTATGATCAGTATCAATGCAATTACTTTTTTCAGTGCTACGAGACAACCTTATTTTTTTCTGAAAAACTTTTGCAAAAACATTTTTGATTTTCAATTAAAATCTCTTTTTATTTTCAGTAATAATCTTTATGTATTTGAGCACTAATTTAACGCATGTTGAAACTAAACTGCGCATGTAACAGCGAATTCCAATGATTTTTGTAGTTAACAGCTTTAGATGACTCTAAATAACTCTTCGTTGTATAGAATAAGAATAAGACAACAACACTGTATTTATTGGCTAACATTTCATTCATTCTTTGCTTTTCATTCCATTCTCGGCGATTACGACATCGATAAAAAGTTACTTTACGTGATTGAGTCAATAAGACACAATGACCAGATTTCTGGGTGTTACAATCCGAAATTTTAGAAAAACCTTGACACTGTTTGACGCGATATCTTAGTACATGTGTTTCATACATGCTATTTTACCGGCATGTTCTCAATTATCTGTGAGACCTTACCTCGATTATACTGATATAACAATCTTAAAACAAAGTAATTGCACGTATCTGAGTTCATTCATTTCGAAATTTTTGATAATTTTTCAGTGATTAGAGGGACTAAAACTACACAATTACAGAAAAATTATGAACGTTTGTTGTTGCGTCTGTGTTCTTCAAAGTAATAAATAACTAAACGAAAGAAAACATTTTTTGAAATGTTATTTTAGTTACAGCAGTAAAAATATATCCATACATCATTATATATCAGAAAAGATTAATTCACATTCATTATTAGGCTTTTATCATTAACAAGTAGGCGATAAGTATCATATGACACTAATAATTGAATACACGATCAAATAATTCCAGTCCTACGTTTTCTAACATGTTTAAAAGGCCTCTAATTACTTTCACGGTTTACGAATATGTTGCTCATTCGTGTATTTACCTTTTATTTTGATCCTCTATTTTAGAGCCTCAGAGTTGTATATATTAAAAATTACTGTGTAAGTTTTCTTTCAGATTTATATTTTATCAATAATTGTTCATGTTATAACTTTTATTCAAACAATTCTACTAAATTATGAGGAATAATGTATTATTTAAGCTAAATGGCAGCTTAAATATCCAGCCTTGAATTCTCAAAACAAGAATCTAGGGTCAATGAATAGTACTATTTTCAAGAACTCAAGTCTTCAAAGTTCAAAGCTATAAATATTTGATATCAAATAGTTTAACATTATCAAACTGAAATTACATCACTGTAATAACCTGTAATTGATGGAAATGAATATTTGCATCTTTCATATGAGGGATGGCCAACTGCACTGTCTTTGAAAGCCACATATCAGAAGCCACAGAAAAACAGTACAATGTTTTTTCATGTTTTCGGATAGCATTATTAAGCTTCTTTACAAACAAGAAAGAAATAAAATTAGTATTTTTAGTCATTTAATTGTTTAAAAGAGCCATATATATAATATTGCCAGATAGAAATGGTAAAATTTCTCCCAGATTATACTTCTTTCCTCCCCAAAATTACACTATTTTTGAAGACAAAATGACTTCATTTTCACTCCCAAGACACTTTTTCCCGATCACGTGATTATTGCCTTAACAACATGCATAGTAACTGTTACATAATTCGAGAGACCAACCCCCCGCTCCGCACATAGTGCACTACGGGTAGTAACTGTTACTGTAGGGCATACAACGAGATTTTCATTTCCCCCAAAAATTTCCTCAACTTCCCCCAAAACACTCGTAGAGCTCATCGATTACGTGATCACGGATACACATTGTGAAGGACTAATAAAAATAAACTATTGAATGAAATACATATTCAATTTTTTTCCAAAAATTTCCCCATAATTATTTTTCGTACCCTGACTAAAATTCCCGATTAAAAATAAGAATTGATCTGTTTTATCACATATGCGCTTAAACTGAGCTCGTGGGAACTGTCCTAACAAGTTATCAACCAAACATTCGGCATATAACTGTTAAGATAGACAACATTAGTAAAACATCCAAAAGAGAATCTAGCTCTTAAGTATTTTCTTTACAAAATTGTTGAATAGAAACAATACAATGTTTTTTTACGTTTTTGAGTAACATCATTGAGCTTCTTAACTAACAAGAAATTAAATGAAATAATTATTTTTTTACATGGTACTGTTTATGTTTAGCAATATTTATGTAAAAGGATAGAAATAAATCGCTTATTTTTGAACACTGAATGCTTTTAATTTACCATATTTCATACACATATTTTATTTGAAAAACAGACTTTTCTACTCGCGAGTCACGCTATTGCCACCCAGATTTTTATACATAGAGAGAGAGTGTGTGTGCTTTCAAAGAATAATTGCTATAAAATGCGACAAAATGAGCAAAGAGGAAGGTCACGTGTATTAAACAAAATATGTTAAGCTTAAAAGGAAAGCAGTGCATATTTACAGAAAAATAGAGAGTTATAGGTTATTAAATAAAAAGTTCATTAATTATTGAATCTGTAAAAGGTAATTGGCAAACTGTAAATGAATGCAGTCTGCTTAGAACTTCTACAATCCCACAATGTATGTTCTTTTCGTCCTTCAGACTGAAGGATATCTACTTTACCACGCCTAATTTTGAAGAGATCATTTATTAAAGGAGAAAAAAAAAAAGCGTGTTTGCGAGTAAATGTGTGTAAATTGTGTCTTGCAAGTGTAACCGATAGTCAATATCTGTCAACTATTTGTAGAACACGAACGCCGACAGGCTTTGCTTGAAATAAATTTAAAATGCTGTTTAAATGATTAGTCATTAATTAGAATTAACCAAGAAATAGACATACAAAGATTAAAACCCTTAATGCATTTTTAATGTTTATAAATGCATGAAATACAATAAACAGAATGTGGTGATTCTTAGGACAAATGGCTGAATTTTGCTTCTCTTTTTCTATAATATATCGATATATAAGAGTAATTAAAAACAACTTTTTATAATATCAAAAAATACCAGTGTTTAACTTTTTTTTTCCACAAACATTTTGTGTGGATTCACAATAGCTTTTATTGAATAAAATGAAGCTTGATAATTTTAGAATTGTTCTTTTTCAAAATATTTATAATTTTCGGAGCTCTTCCAGTATAATTTTCTTACTGATTTCTAGCAAATGAGAAACAATGAATTAAAAATAGCAATGAATTAAATAATAATGAGAATAATGAATCAAAATTATCCTTGAAGCTCTGCGTCTATTTTTTCCTGTCATGGACAAAAATTTCAACAAAAAGTATTAGGAATACATGTTTGGGTAAAGAAAAGATAAATAAATACAGGAATGATTTAATACGAGACAATGCAAGCGAGAAGGCAACCTAAATTGACATTGAAAATTTAATTGTTGTTTCTGCGAAAATTAACTCATTAAATTTTTAAAACATTAAAAAAAAATAACTTGAGCATATTCTAAGAAAATAATTAGGGCTCAATTTTTTTCCCTCGATTTACTGCTTTGAAGATGCTTTGAAAAGTTAGTAAATTATCAATATAAATAAGAGATTTCAGTTCATTGTTTGTACATCCTTAAGAGTATAATTTCATTTAACATTATACATTTTTAGTACATTCAATTCTTGTAAAAATCTAGACAATTCTTTTGCTCGCATCATTATGCAAATATTTAAATTTGAAGTTTTTGATTTCATTCAATTCTTTGGAAAAAGAAACCATTAAATGTTTTAGATCAATACTTTCTATGTATAAATAGATGCTCTTACTTCCTTAAAAGTAAAATTATTTTTGAAATTTCAGTGGTGTTTCAAGACTTTAATAATTCTGTCAATAATTAACTTAAATTATTTCTTAAGTTTTTAACATTGTAGGAATATTTTTATAAATTTGATATTCTTTCTCTCTATGAACTAAATTTTAGTGTAAAATTACACGTTTTATCTCAATGCGTTTCGGCAATTACTACATAAGAGAAAGGAAAAAAAAAAAAAAAAAAAGAAGAAAAAGAAAGAAAGAAAGCATGATACACTTCATATTTTTCGCTTTTAAATTACTCTGAAAATATTTATTATTGAATTCTCTTTATGTTATTGTAGCACATAACATATATATCTTCTGATCTTATTTGATACATTCAACAACAGATGTCAGTATCTTCTTAAAATTCAGATCTATTGAATTGATTATTACACACACACAACTATGTTTAAATAACGCGTTAGAAAGGTAAGAGGTGTGAATGTTTTGTTCTTGATGTATTTATTATCTAAATTACACTTGAGTTTTCTTATTTTTAATTTAATATAGAGATGTTATATGTTACAGAACGAAGTTTAACAACAAGAACGCTTGATTTTATTTGATTTTTTTTTTTTACTCTCGAATATTTTAACCAATTCTTACTTCAGTCGAATGGGGGGAGGGAGGAATTCAAATAAGAAAAAAAATTCAAACTTTAAAAAGAAACCAAAATATTTGAAGTTTCTGATTAACATTAATTTTTTTATTCTACATTTCCAATAAACATTATAATACAGGTATAGGGAAAACACTGAAAAATTAAGAAACCATATAGCTTAAAACAAACTCTTCCGAAAAAATAGACTTACTAAACAAGTTATATATGGAGTATCTAATGTAAACACTCTTAAAACAATATAACTATTTGAATATATTAACACATCAATCAATAACTCCCGAGACTAACCCAGAGATGGCGCTCGTAGTAAACCAGTAACCAGGTCTTTCTAGAGTACTAACCTTTGCTTGAAACGTGTCAAAATTTTAAGTCGATCGGACCAGAAACAGCTGAGTTATCGAGGTTGGAGTAAAGTCGTTTTGTAGTTCATTTAAAAAATGGAAAAAACCGAGTTTCGTGTTCTGATAAAACATTGTTTTATAATGGGTAAAAACACAGTACAAACGAAACAATGAAAAATGTTACGGACTCTTGTCCATCAAAGCAACGATTTGGTGGGGTGGTTTGCCGAGTTTAAACGTGGTCGTACCGACACAAGTGACGCAGGTCAGGTGGTAGACCTGTGAAGCGTTACACCGGAAAATGTGAGTGAAGTGAAGCAAGAAATTATAATGAAAGATCGTAAAGTGAAGCTCCGTGAGATTGCTGAGATGACACAGATATCATATGGAAGTGTATTTACTGAAAATGGTTTTGAAGTAAGTGAAAAGGTTTTTTCAAGTATAAGGTGCCACTTGCTTTCGATGGAACAAAACAACAGCAGATGATGATTTAAAGAAAGCTGTTTATCGCTATTTACTCACAACAAAAAGATTTCTTGCAAAAAAAAAAAAAAAAAATTAGGGGAGGGAAAAGATTTGGAAAAGCGTTGGAACTTGATTGTGTCACCCTAAAAGGTGATTAACAAAAGGTGTTATGTTGAAGAATTAAAAAAAATTTTGCAAAAAAAATGTTGTTTTCAATGTTAGTCTCGGGAGTTATTGATTGATGTGTTATGTAATAAATAAATAACTTTTGCATCTGTCTCATCTAAAAACTAACTATTGATAGTCTTATGTAACAATTTTTAATTAAATTGGTTTCAACTTAGCATTAATAATTCGGAAAATTTTGACTCATAAAATGTATTTAAGTTCAGTCTGAGAGTCTTGAGTGGCCGCGGCAACCTAGTGGTCAAGGTCTCGGACTAGCGACTGGCAATATTTTCGTCGTGTAGTGAGTTCGGACCCTGATGCCTCTAAGGACCCGTCGGACTGCGGGGAATGACGCATGTTAAATCTGTCGAGGTCCCAAATCTTCCTGTCAGTGTGGTATGGAAGTATGGAGAGGGAGGAGCTAGCTCAGGTATCTTCTTCGTTACCTGACCGAGGTTCCAAATTTCGAGTCCGCTGCTAATATCCCTCTTGTTGCTTCTCATTACGATGTTAATAGAACAATCACAATCATCTTACAGTCTTGTACGCGCGCGCACACACACCCGCACACACCCACACCCCACATACACATATATATATATATATATATATATATGTATTTGGTTTTAATTAATTTATTTGAATACTTAATGATTACTTAAAATGCTCTGTAAGATTTGTGATTTAACATAGAGTTAGTAACTTAAAACGGAAAAATCAAAATTGAAATTTTAAAATACTCGTTTTTAGTCTGAGGTAAATTTTTTTCCCATCAATGGGCATAATTTTGTCATAAGATGTTTTGCAAGACTGTTAAAAATTTGCAGATAGTTTTATTTTTCTTTTCTTATTGAAAGCTGTGGTTTAATACAAAATATCAATGCTACAACTAATTTTGGGTTATTTTTTAATTTAAATTTAAACATTTTTGAAAAGTAATTAAAATATCTCTTAAAGTATATAATGTAAGTACAATTACAAACGGAAAATGAAGTAAAAAATACAACAAAGAGAGAGAGAGAGAGTTGGACATATATATTTATGAATACTCAAATGGATAAAATAATAAAGAATAAGGATTAAGACTCTCTTTATACGTGATTAATCAAAAAATAATTTTGAAAGAAGTTTATACAATTGCAGAATAATAAAAACGGAATACAAAATTTTAACTCTGTTTTAAAGAAAAGACTCTATGTGATATATAAAATTGAAATCATTGTGACAAAAAAGTATTATAAACTAAGAAGTTAATTTTTGCCAATATTTCATTGATATCACTTAGATTCAAATCTTATTATTTATTGAATGTATTCGTTTTATTTTATTGTATTTTTTTTCCAAAATGAGTAAAATTTCCTGCCTTATGATTTGACAGAACACAGTTGTTATACATTTAGTAATAAGTTAGAAATCAAAATAGCATTCAATAACACCAGTTTTCAAAAGAATGAATTTTGAGAAAAATTAACAATTAACGGGAAATTTATTTCACCTTTTAAATGCAATTGATAATCTATTTATAATCGAAATGAAATTTTTTTGCTTGATTGCAATTGTATATTTTTTGAATTATTGTTTATTAACGTTGCATTTAGGAGAAACAAGAAAGTTACGGGTGACGGACCTCGTAATTTTGAAAAACGGTCAAGTGAAAAGGACGACACAAGAGCTGCCACCTCCCCCTCCAAACTTCCACATCACACCAAAGGGAGGACTTGGCGCCAAGAGAAATTTAACGAGTATCAGACCCGCTACACAATGGACCGAAGTGGTATGAGGACTCGAACCCATAAACGATGGAAGGAACGCTAGTCGTAACCATGACCACTAGTCTACGCGACTTCAGCTCTAAAGTGAAATTAATTTAAAATTTGATTTTCATTTTTGTCCCATTTTTTAAATTCCTACTATCAGCTCACACTCTCCCTATATCTATTTATATATCTTGTTAAAATTTTCAATCGTTAATAAAATACTTTTTATTCATCCACTCAAGTTCAAATACATTTTTTTAAACTTGTAGTGGATGACATTTGATGTTAATACAGTTTTTTCAAATATTAGTTCATTAATTAAATTTAATTGATGAAAATGCAGTTTAGCCCAACCCCGTGGTGCTATTCAAAAATTGCCAAGATTTTTTTTGGCTGAAGGTTTAGTCCGCGAATCTGACCAGGGTAGCCACATTGGGCAAAATACCACCAAATAATTCCTGTCACCAAAGGTGGTTGGGCTAAACTGCATTCCAACCATTTAATTTACCGGATAAATTAAGAAACAAAACAATGCTTCAACTATGCCATCTGTCTTGGAATGGCAAAGTTGGTTGAGCGCCGGCATAGAATCTTCATGCTTTCGGGTCGAAGCATAAATTTTTTTTATTTGATTTTCAAATAATTAATTTTAATTTTATATTAGAGAAAAAATTTCTCTTATATAAGATATATAGCAAGATATAAATTTAGGAATAAATACCGTCAGTGACGAAGCATGTAGATCACTAGAAAAAAATTTCTTTTGCCACTTAATATTGTGATTCTGTCATATGTATATACATATTTATATTAATTGTAATTATTTAATAAAAAGTAACTAAAATAAAAATTTTCTTTGTTGACCTAAGTAGAAATTAACTTTCAATTTTTTTTTTATATTACTTATTCTAAAAAAAAGTTAAGAATTTTAATAATACACTAATAGATCAGTTGAACAAAAATAAAAATCCTTTTTTTCGTTTAAATAATAGTACATTTTTTATTGAAGAGTATTTAGAAAGGAGATAATGTAGTGTGTATGAAAGTTATGATAGAAATTGAAATTTACGATTTATGGTATTTTAATAATTAAATCACCTATAATTGAAAAAATACTGTTGAAAATAAAGTATCTTAAAATAAATTATGCACTGACACAAAAAATATTTTCGTTAAAAAAACTGTACCCATTTTTTAAAAATATGAAATGACAATAGCATCTAATGCCGCATAAATAAAATCTAGATCTCAGAGTAACAAATAAGCTTAAACACACACAAACACATCAATAAATCTTAGCGGTTATTTCCTCGATAGTAACCACTAGCAAAAAAAAATCTGTCATTGCTCAAACTTTGTTCAAAGAATGCAATTCGTTCTACCTGATATTTTATTCAGAAGAACATTATTCATTTTTATAGTAAATATGGTTTATCCAGACATGGTACTCTTAACAATGCAAAAACTGTCGACTTTCTTCATTTAAAGATAGTATTTATTATGTAAATGTCGTGTCTGAAATGTATGTTAATGCATTACTTTATTCCTTGTGCTTTTCTTCCTTTTTTTCAACGTACAATGTAAATGTAAGCTTTCTTGTCAAAATTTAAGGATTTTATGTTAAATGAAGATTAAATTTTCAAAATTGTCCTCACTTGCTGTCAAATATAGATTCTTTAAAATTTCTTCTTTATCTGTGTTAATCCTATGATAGGAAAATGAAAGCTTAAGTTCTTATAAAGAGTTTTTCTGTTTATTTTAATTTCAATGAATTATTTGATTAAAATAAGCGTGTATAAGCCCTTAAGATTTTCATTTAATTTGAGATAAAAAGTTTTATAAAAAAATCACAATTATTTCTCGTATATGGTCTTTAACACCAGATGAAATAATATACTGATAATTCTCTTTCAAACAGGTATAAAATAGAAAAAAAAGTGTTTTGAGGTTTTAAACTTACTATTTTAGATATTCAATCATTTTAATTAAAATGCTATACTTTTCAATCATATGAATAATTTTTTCAGACAAGTAATACAAATAATTAATTTTTTCTTGTGATTTTAGATTTAGAGCTGATCATTATTCGTTCATTTTGTCGTGAAACCAATTATGGTAATTAAACATATAAAGCTCCCATCGAGACATTCCGAAAATAAGAAACGACAAAAGCTCTTTCTACTGGTAGGGGGAAGGGACATTACTAAAGTGCAGGCGAAGTACTCATACGATACTGGTCATATGGAACGGAAGTAAATAGTTCTCTTCTTAAAGAGAAATTACTTGCTTTCTTTTTCTTAATTTGCATTATTTCCTCTGATTTCAAAGTGAGCATTTCTTAAATACTTTTAATTTTTTTTTTTCAATTTTGCTTTAATTTTTTTTCTGTTTTTAAATATTTATTTTTTAATAGCTATCATGAAGTTTCTAAATGACGTCACAGGGTAATAAATATTTACCTCTAGACATACAGATTGAAAGGAGCAAGTTTGTGACTGTCTCCCCACCCACAGTCAGCACTCGATTCTTCTCCTTCTATCTTCATTCAAAACTAGAGAAAACGAAGTAATTTAATCTCTGCCGTCCTTCACATCGTTTCTATCTTACTTTCACCGCAGTGGGGAGGAAGGGATCTTTAGTTTTTGGTTACCACTCGTCTCAATAAGCAACTCAACGGATCTCTTTCCCTCGTGACGCTAAATAGCCCTTCCATATTGTTCAATTATTAGAAAGCTATCCCAAAACTACAAAGAAAATGGCTTTTTCATTGCTTTAATAAATAGTCATTCTCGTCCCATTCAATATTCTTTTTTTTTTTTTCCTTTTTTTTCTTTTCACTATTTTTAATTTCAAAAAATCCGTTTCTACCATTTCATTTTTTTATCGTATCACTTGATTCACAAAAGATCGACATAGCTAATGAATATCTTCATTGAACACTGAATAAGAAATATTCCAAATTTTCCACACTGATTAATTATATAAAAATATAAATTTTATTAAAAATTGATACCTGCTCAGAATAAATTACTGTGATGTATGTCAGTATGCGGTCACATTAACTGAAATAATTATTAGAATTTTGTTAAAAGTTTTGCGCCCTACTCTAATTCTCCCAATTATAAAAGTAAATTTGAAAGATAATGTATAACAAGACTCTTGCTTTTATTAAGAGTTTAATTATTACATTTAAAAGACACACAAAGATAACTAATCGTAATTAATTGCGCCCAATTTTAAAAGTAAATATGAAAGAAAATTTATATCAAGGCACTCATTTTGATTAGGAGTTAGATTTTTATCACCAAAAGACACACACACACAGAGAGAGAGAGAGAGAGAGAGAGA
>BMAW01129013.1:336341-362088 GCA_019974015.1 Nephila pilipes | reverse complement strand
TTTTTTACAAGATTTGATTTGGATTACTCTCATTTTGAAAAGAAAAAATTTTGAAATCATTAACTTAACTCAATTTTTTCCTCAGTTAAACTATTATCTATAAACAAAGGCTTACAAATATTTAAGTCTATGATAGTTTTATTTTGTTTCAGGAAATCACTTACAATATCAATAATGTCACATATATTCATTCATCTAACACTCACGATAGAAAATTATGAAACAGTAAATGTACAGACAATGTAATAAATGGTATGCATATTAAATATGTATATTAAAAGACAGAAATTGTATAATTTATTTTCAAATAAAAGGTAAAGAAACTATAGAAAAGGAACAATGAATATACAGTTTCAAGTATTGTTCCCTTTATCAAACCTTGGTTAAGAATTCTGAATTCCGTCTCTAAGATGTTCATTATGTTATTCTTGTGCGACATTAATGCAAACGAACAAATAACTGATCTAAATTTGAATGTATCGTATTTATCTAACAATGTCGTTGTATTAAATAGAAAAAAAGACGGCTTAAACTATGGTAACTAATTTTTAGAGTTTTATGCGAAAGAAATATTCTAAGGTACTTTATATAATCTTAATCCACATCTAAATTAAAAAAGCAATGAAATCAACCTTTAATTACAAATACATTTTATAAATTCATCTCAATAAGAGACTTTGTCCATATAATTTCAACTTAATAATAATTTGTCCAATATTCTCGACTTATGCAAAATAAATAATTTAACAGGGGGAAAAATTTATACCTATGGACACTCTATTCTTAATTACGAGAAAGGAATAGCATTTCAGATATGACATCAATTTGAAATTCCTCACAATCACCCTTTTCGCTCAATAAAAACAAGTACTTATTTCGTGCTAGATTTAGTTATATAGAATCTAAGTTACTTATATATGTTTTGACATTGAGACCGAAAAAAATCAATTACTGGAAAAAAAGGAATAGGAATGATAAAATATCAGCAAGTATCTCTGCCAGATTAATAAAAATTCCGTATTTCATTCGAATGTATATTTTGGTGAAACCTCGTTTTCCTCTTTCTCTCTCTCTCTGACATCATCAACTGTTCTTTTTTATTTTTTTATTTTAGAGGGATAAAAAAGCAATTCGATATATTTATTGACAAAGCTTTATTGTTATAATACCCCTCAATTATTTTAATGCTGCCTTATTTATTCGAATTAAGAGATGGTAAAAACTAATTCGAGGTCGAATTCTAAAAACAAAAATTATAAATATTGAATATTTATTATAACGTCGCACTTGGAGGAAACAGAAGAACTATTAATTCTTTTTAAGTTTGAAATGGTGGCAGGGAGGGTTCTAGGAAATTAAGACTCGAACACTCGGGTCGACTGAAACATCGCTGGCCACCAAATTGTGAACGTAACTATTTGGTTACCACAGACAATATTTCAATGCAATAAGATAATGTTATCTTCCTTGAAAACTGTTTTATCTACGTTAAAGTGTTCACATATCTAAGTTTCAGAAAAAGTTTTGCGGGCAACCAATCCCCCCCCCCTCATATCATAATGTGGCTTGGTCATGGTCGCAGACTCGCGGTCTGCGTTTTCATTGAGTAATGGGCTCGAGCCCTGATGGTACTAAAGACCCACCGTGTAGCCGGTGCTGATGCACGTTAAATCTGTCGAGGTTCAAAATCCTCCTGATGCAATGGTGGGAAGGTTTCAAGAGGAAGATCTCAGCTAAGGTATCATCCTCGTCATTTGACCGAGGTTCAAAACTACGAGTCCGTTGTCAATAGATCTCGCGTTGCTTCTTGTGTGACGTTAATTTAAGCAATCACAATCATTTAATCATAAAAACTCAATATATTTCAATCTGTTTTCCTCAAAACGAGCTGTGAAAAAAAATACTAAATCGTCAAATAAGTAATAGATGTAGATGAGCATTCTATTTTACCAAAAAGGTTTGAATAATTTTTTTCCAGTTACAATACATAGTTCAATAAAAAGAAAATTTCTCTTCAACTTTTGGGTTTTAAATGTAATTTAAGCAGATCATGTACAATGATAATATTAATACGCATGCAAAACAAACTCAGTTAAATAACATTTTCCCATAGCTATGTTATTATAAATTGCCAACAAATGTAAATGACAGTAAAAAAGTAATAAAAATTTTATAATTCCTTCAAATTCTAGTTTTTGCCTTGTACTTACACTATCGTTTTACAGATTAATTTTATACAGATAAATTAAATTTGAAAAAAGCCTAACAACATTCGTGTTATAAATTCAGGTAAGCAAATAGACATAAATTTTATATTTATTCAATTTTTCGTTTTTCCTCTTTCCCTGAGCTTCCAGAATCGAAGCTGGGTTACACATGGGTATCGTCCTAGTATATCATGGATCCCCAAGTTCGGGTAATAGGCAATAAAAACGGGAAAAAAAATCTAATTTTTTTTTGTATCAGACTATCATCCAAAAAATCATTTTCCTTATATATATTTTTTCTGTCTTGTGACCTTTTTTGTCCACATTATAAAAGGACATTTTTTCTTTTCTGTAATTTGCATTCAAATTTGAAAGAAATAATCGCGATTTTTATTCACCACCATCTTTTCAAATCTATCGACTTACCAGAAAAGAAATTTTTTAAAAATTATAACACATGAATTTCAATTCTGGAGGTATAAACAAATAATATCGTAACATATTTACAATATCTCCACTGATATATTCACAATATATCTATAAGATCTATTACTCCTTTTAGTAACTAATAAAGTAATTTGCCTTGTGTATTTTTAAATAATCAGTCAAATAGCATACAGAACAAAGGATTATTTCTTTTTTTAGGAATCGTATATGAAATATACTTTTTAATCACCATGAAATGCCACATAGGTATAGAACTATATAGCATGCTAGACAAACTTTCTACGGATATTGCGCAACTGTAAATAAAGCTTTAAAAGAGACGGATCACTACAAATTCTTAGAAATCTGCCAACTTCCCTCAATGGGTCGTAAATCACTATTAATCAATGGAGGGTAAGAGTGCATAACATGTATCCTTGTGCATTGAGGCGCGGCTTTTAATTTTTCTTTTCCCTCTTTCCCAGTTTAGTACTCAAATTACAAGAAGCGCAAATAATTTAAAATTTTTTTTAAGAATATGCATTTGAAAGAGCATAAAAAAGGAAGTTTCTCTGGAATTACCTTTCCCCCGATTATTCAAAGTATTTTTATGATCAATTTAGTGCTCAAAATGTGAGGTTTCAGATCTTTAATAAAAATTTAAGAATACTTACAAAAATCAGAAAAAAAAGTAATTTTCTTTCTTTCTTATGCTCCTTCAAACGCACTTTATTCTGTGTAATTAAAATAAATATTCTAAATACGAGAGCGGTTGTAAAAACCTAACAATATATACGGAAATTCGTGGTGGCGTGTTGAAATAGTAAAAGGATTGTTTGAGTCAGTGGAATACCTAGAAATTAGTTTTGGGGGATGAATATCGTCATTGCCATGAAAGAAGCAATTCCTTTAGTTTAGAATTACCACATGGTAAAAACTAAAAAATACGCTATATCTCTCAGTCTTATTTTCTACTAACTAAAACTCTTCAAGAATTGAGATAAAAAAATTTATCAAGTTACAAAAACGAAGATTATTTAAGAAAAATAATAAATATATCAAAAGAAAAAATTCCTTCTGTGCAGAACCCAACATGTTTGAAAAGATGATAAAAAATTATTTATTTATTGAAAAAACGTTTACAATTCTCAAAATGGTTAAAAAGTGCGAGTATAATGAAATGAAATATTCTATACACATTAGTTTTTCAGAGATATACTTATATTCTCCGTTTATGATTTTGTATAATATTTAAAACTTTTCTTCACTTTCTGATACATTCTTATATAACATTCTATTTAAACGCATTTGAGCGGTACGGTTTCTTAAATTGTTTTTTAAATGTTTCATAGTTGAAAACAATTTTTCAGCTGTATGTATTGTAACATTCAAAGGGTCAGAAATTCGTTTAACGCTTATGGATATTTGGGAAACTATCTAAGTTGTATTTTTGTAAGACTAGGGGAAGACATCTTCTTTAAGGATGCACCCTCCTCTTTTCGTCTTTAAACACTAACTCAGAACATTTCGAAGGCAGCAAGATTTTTCTACTCTTTTCTCAGGAATTGGCATAGACCGAATCATTTTTTCTTTCATTGATGAGAAATTTAAGCATGATGAGAAAAAAACAAAAATTTTTAAAGTTAAGAACACCTACAACAGTATATTAAAAAAAATCATTTTGAAATATATATTTTGATTTCCAGGGTGTGCATATGTCCTTTGCATACACCCCTGGATACATCAATGGTTTGAGTAATCGTGAAGTTTTCTTATATAATGTTAATATGAAAGTTTAAGACATTTAAGGACTTGACGCAAATTAAATCCCTTTTTCTGTGTACGGGGTGCGGATATGAAATAACAAGACTCACGTTGCTACAGGAGAAGTATGCCTGAGCGAAACGCCAGCGACAGCCAACTGTTTAGCGTGAAGCCTTCTCTTTCCAATGCAGTGCCTTTTGCTTCTGTAAACAATACCCGTACGCATTCCATATAGATATAGCTTTCTTTCGCATAAGAATTAATTTTTTGTTTCACCGGAAAAATGAAAAGTGTAACAATAGAGCAACGAATTGATGTGAAATTTCTCATGAAACTTAGAAAAATCGCTACTGAAACTTACAATTTATTAAAAGAAGTGCATGACAATGAATGTTTATCACATGCTTGCGCGTATTTTTGAGTGGTTTAAGCGTTTTCAAGATGGACTAGAAGACTTTGAAGTGATTCACTGCCGGATCGCGCCCTTCCACGTCAAAAAGGGATGACAATATCGAAAAGATCGGCAATCTGATTCGATCAGCCCGTCGGTTAAGTATTCTTGCCTTTGCTGAGACTGTAGGAATTGACAAAGAATCCATACGGCAAACTTTACATAACAATTTTAGCATGCAGAAAGTGTGTGCTAAAATGGTGCCTAAAATTCTCACGTTTGGACAAGAAGCTCGTAAAATGTTTGTACTGACACTTTGAATGTCATTGAAAATGACCCAAACTTATTGGAAACGATAATAACGAGTGACAAATTGTAGATTTATACTTATGATCTTGAAATGAAGAGCACCCATGAAGCGCACTTGAAATGAAGCACTGGAAAAGCCCATCTTCATCGAGAGCCAAAAAAGCTGAAATGAGCAAATCAAAATTCAAAGTGATGATGGTTGCATTCCCCCCTTCCCACCCGATATACTCAAGGGATTGTGTACCTTCACTAGACTCTTAATGGTCAAACTATTAATCAACATTTTTACCTTCCAGTTCTTTCTGAACTCTGGGAAAGAATAAGGAGAGAAAAACCTAAATTTTGAAAGGATAAGTCCTTCCACATTGTCCGTAAAGAGTTTTCTGAGCCAAGTACAGCATCCCTACGCTAGACCATTCACTTTATTCGCTGGATCTTGCTCCATGCGACTTCTATCTGTTTCTTAAGGTGAAATCTATATGAAAAGGAACAAGATTTGAGTCCGTTGAAGCTATGAAAGAGAAAACAAGACGCTTCCTGAAGGAGTTGACAAAAGAATACTTCCAGCACTATTTCGAACGATGGAAGATTCACTTGGAGCGTTGAAGGAATAGAGGAGTGTATATTGAAGGTGGTAATATGTAAATATGTATGAATTCAAAATAAAAGTTTTTTTACAATCTCGTTATTTAATAGCCGCACTTTGTATAACATGGAGTTCCGAGATATCTAGAACAGGTTGTTTGGTTTCAAAATTTAAAGCAACATGAGGGCTATTGGGAACGGGCCTTTTTATAAAGAACCTCAATCAAATGACAAGAATAACACCTGATCTGGTAACGCCATAATCCAAGTTTTCTACCCCATCATAAGGATATTTTGATATCCAATTGAGCATAGCGTGTAGTAGTCCCCATTATTTCGCTTGTCAGTCTTTGGTAGAACCAGTGCTTTAACTTACAAATCAACTTAAGCATCATCGGTCCTGCAACTTGCGATCATGGTCGTAATTTTTAACACTGAGTTACCTAGGTCCTGGCTCGTTCAGAGAATAGAGGTGTGGTAGCTGAGAGGAACGAAGGTTAAAAATTTAGCCAAAAAATGGAATACTATAGGTTGCTTGTTAGCATATAAGAATCGCTACAGTCAAATCAAACCAAAATAAACTAAAACCCTAGATTGTAATTTTATAAAAAAAAAAAAAGATTTGGGGGGGGGATGAAGTAAATGAACATCAATGTTGTGCATATATATTAAACATCATATTAAAGTTATTATTCCCTCAAAACGTTGAGTGTTATCCAACCACTGATTTTGTTTCCTAATTTCAAAATGTTGCCCTTCAACTTCGTGTAAATTATAAGTAACGAAACGGAATGATATGGGGCTAAATTCGTGAGTAAATTGGGTGTGATCAACAAGAATATAAGAGAAAAATTCAATATGTAACTCCCTTTAAAAGCTTCTAGATTTCAGAGAACAAAGCGGACGAGTTTTGTTTATGCAATAGAAAGTTGCAATTGTCCATGAACTCTTGAATAATCTTTTCAGGCACTTCTTGAAATATTCTATGATTACGCTTTCGATATTGTTAGAAATAAGTGAAATATAACGGAACTGAACGCTTTTGATATTGGTTTACATTTAATATGAGCGTTTTTTTTTTTTTTTTTACTTTAAGAGTTTTAAAGGAGAGCATCAAAAATGTAATAATTGAGATTCAAATTAATTTCCCTGCAGCCAACCTGTGCAGTTTTTGTATTTATTGTAGAAATCTTGGATTTCTTCTAACACCATGCTACAAAAAAAAAATCTACAAAAGAAAATTTGTAAATTACTTAGCTGTAAAACATTATATATTTTAGATATTTTTTAAAAAAACACTATTTAAAAACTATATTGTTTGAAATAGACAATATCGCATCACTTGACCGTGGTTTAAAATTGTGAAGCTCGTTGCCAACAGTTTCGTGAGATACTTATTCACTCCAACAAAGCAACTGAAAACGAGTGAAAAATTTTGTAAGATCAATATTCATGTAAATAACTATAGAGAATGCAAATTAACACTGTAATGGTCGCATCACTAGGAGGTGCATTAATGTTCGCCTTGTATCTGGGAGATATACGAATTACTTTTTACTCTTTGATTTAATTAGCAAAGAGCTTTCGAAGAAAAGTTCTCAAAACCCAGAATACGACGCTTAATTTTCAAATGTAACGTTTATTTAATCTAAATAAAAAAAAATCCAATGTGTTTGAAATTGTGCTTATGCCATATGCTCTACTAATAATTCAATCGCGAAAATGAAAACTTTGTATCAAACAGATCTGACGTGACCATTGCTGTGTTAAAAGTATACTTATTCATACCAAAAAGAAATGTTTCAAAAAATGAAAATATTTATTTTCTTTTCAATTTCCGAATGTCGGGGAACAGAAGGGAAAATTACATTGTGATAAAAAATCAAGTTTTTCTGTAGAAAGCATTTTCTTATATATTTAGATTTTGTGTACTGTTTTAAGCATTACAAAATACATTAAAAATTTGAAGATTAAAGTGTAAATTGAAATAATTTTTATAAAATCCTAAAGCAATGTATTATGTTTACATTATTGTAGCGCAACAAGAAAATAACTTTTTGACTTTCTTACAGACGTAAATCACGTCGAATTCATACAAATGAAAACAAATTACTGAAATTAATGCAGGATTTTTACAAAAGAAGTTGCTCTTTTTAATATTCAAAATAATTTATCGTCCGTTAGTTTTGATAAGAACAGTTCAGAAAAAAAAAATTTCCAAAGATCCTAGCGCAATAATACTTTTTACCCATAAAATATTTCAGAAAAAATTAAATTTTTAGTACTGGCCAAACTATTTCTATCAAGAAAGTTTGTAAAAATATGGATGGGGTAAATATTTTCACTTGTTCTATTAAGAATTATAATGGAGTGATTTACTAACACAAGATAACTTCTCTTCTTCAATAATCCAAACTTCAGTCTCAATCACTTTAAAGAAAATTTGGAGTTAAAAATCTGAATTTATTATATAAATCTCATATCATATATAGATCAAGTTTTATGACCTGAAAATATAGATTTAATTAAGACACGTGCTCGGAAATAGTTATGGAAAGCATCTGACTCAAAGATTGCCACTATAATATAAAAGTTAACCCAAGACTAAATAAACCATAAATGGAAAAAAAAAACTGTTCACAAGTGAGTTTCTCATTTCCTTATTATAAATAAGATTATTACGGAATGATTTATTATTTGAAATAGGTTTAATTGATGGAAACGTGCATTCATTTAATAAGAAATTTTATTAAGATGAACGCAAAAAATTCAGTGAAAGACATAATTCTAAGGAAAATGAAAAAGATAATGAGGACACACAATTTTAAATTGAACGCTTATTTATTCTTAAATCATTCTCAATAATTTATTTACATGTTTTTTTAAAAATTACAAGCAGAATTTTTTTCTGGAATGAGCTTCTTTAATGTATTCCTCTTGTAAGAACAATTTTATATATATTTTTCAGCACACTTTAAGTCATCAAACCTTTTTAGTATTTATGTCAAAGTTTTCACATTTAAATTTAGATACTTTTAAGAATGTATTTTAATTTATTTGTAAATTTCCTTCATATGTGATTGTCTACCAATATTTTTTGATAACATTCAAGATATGGTTCGTTGATCAGAGTGGATCTGAATTCATTAAAAGTGTGTTTAGTAACTGAATTTAGCCAAAAAAAAAAAAAAAAGACCGAATTTAACGAATGCATTAAACTTTAAAGAAAATCAAAACTACGTGCTTTAAATAGATATTTACTTTTAAAAATGAGGAATACTCATTTCATGGTTAAAGAATTTTAATTAAAATTATAATAAAAAATGAAATTTTGATATTTTTTTCTATCAATTTTTCATTATTCTAATTGGCTTAAGGTTTTTATTTAAACTTCAATAAATACTGATCTATTAATATAGTACTCCCCAAAGGTATTTGATTAAGATAACTATTTCAACAGAAAATAATTTCCTTATTTGCACTCTTGACTAAGCATTTGTGTCAAAAATGAATTCAGAGCACTGGGGAACAAACGATCGAAATAGACAAACATATAAATTGAAAGAGAAATGTATTCTATTTTTGAATGTTGGAGAAATTTGTCAAAATATAGCATTAAAATCTATATACGAAAAAATTCGCAATTGCAGTCTTATTAAACCAATTCACACAAAAGCAATTATCAATGTAATAGAGTATGGCGTTTGAGAAACCTTAGTTTGAGTTGTTATAGGTTTCATACAAGTTTCAAAAGCTAAAAGGCTAGACAGTTCGATCCTGTAAATGAAAAAGAACAAAAAAAAAATATTCTAGATTTCAATGAAAAAAAAAATGGAGAGGAGAATAAATGCATTGAAATAGAATATATAAGTTAATATATAGTAAAGGATTCTAAAATAATCAAAAGAAGAAATAAAATATTTCTAATTTTTCTTATTGTTCTGACTCTTATGAATTTTATTCGTATTGCAAAAGTTTTTCAACTTGTAAATGAATACATGTATGGAGGCATATCATTGATTTTGAAGTGTGATTTGTTATAATTGCAATTACAGTTGAATATATAACAGAAGGAGAGTTTTATGAAGAATATTTTAAAACATGTGTTATATCAATATTTTAAAAGATTCTTAGATAAAAAAAAAAAAAAAACTTTTCCTAAAATAATAATTTTAATTTCTATTGTAGAATAATTTTTTTACTATAAAATGTTATTACGTATGAAGCAAAGTAATTCTCAGAAGATTGAAATTCGTTTTGTTACTTTTCAACGAAAAACTTATTATACGGCACAAAATTACAACAAAAATCTATGCATTGGTATGCTCTTATAGTTTTAGAATCGAACCTATTTATGAAGTTAAAATTAATTAATGTTATAAATAGAAAAAGAAAATATTAAAATTTGAAAGGAGTGTCTTGACATGAATTCAAATCAAGGTCCACCTGAGTATTAATTCTGAACTGTTGCCCACTAAACCACTTATCATTCCCCATTTTTCTTTTTTTAGACTATTTGCAATCAGTTCGAGTTTCGCATAATAAGCAATTAAATGTAGTAATCAGAGCTATTTTTTGTTGTGTAAATTATATAAAAATGTCACCTGCATATAGTTAAATAAAATTCAGTGTTAATGCATTCGAGAAAAATGCTCTTATCTAATTTTTTAATTTTATTTTTTCCAAATAAGAAATACTTTTTTCTTAACTTTTTTTTTTCAAATTCATTATTTTAAAGCATAAAACATCCAACGATGCATGCTAAAATGTGATTAAGACAGAATATGTGCTGCAGAAGTCAATAACAATGCATTGGGCTAGTGTATTTCTGATCTTATTTTGCGAATGTGAAATTGTTTCTGCGTTTATTAGGTCATGGAATCACTAGCTGCGAATAGAAAACAATGTTGTACTCAATATCGAAAAAACTAAGGCTTAGATCCTTTCTTCATCTCCAGAAACAAAATAATAAAATCCGACGATTGAAAATATTCAAAATTGTGTCTGGATATCTCAAAATAAATGAGAAGGAACCATTAGCTACGTACTTAATATTTGCAAGTGAATTATGATTCGAATTGCCTGTTCTTAACATCTTCATTGGGATCAATAAATAACGATTTTTTTCTAAAGATTTTTATAATAATTTCTTCGTCAAAGGTTTCTCAAAAAGCGAATCAGTTTATTCTTCCTAATACTTATAATACCCTAAACTTCTCATTAAAAGTATTAAAATAACGTCAGAAAAATGGGGGGGGGGGGAATGAGTAAAAAATGGAACGTCAGCTTACATTCAGAATTCTAACAGTCGCATTTTTAAAACTCATCTTCTAAATGAACATTTTTCTTTTTTTTTAGAATATGAATTTTATTAAATGGAAAGCTAATGAATGGGTAATTACGCGTTTAGACTGGAGATGGGGACTCGACTGCATATTTAATAGTTCTAGTATGAATATCGTGATTTAGTATCTAAAAGGATTTTGAGTTCCTTTCGCTTTCTCAGCCCCACAAAAGGTTAGCATTCATGAGTCGTATCTGACCTTATTGGCCTAATATCATTTACCTAAATTCAATTCCCTTTTCTTTTTTGATTACACTCTTCATTCTAGAGGTAAGAAGTAAAACTGACCTCCGTCATCGAATGTAGACTGAGATGCTGAAACAGGTTTAATAGTCGTTCTTTTTCGCATGCTCTGTTGACGATTTCGTTTGCCCTAAGGGAAAGAAACGTGCTCGAAACAAAATAACACACCAAAACAATGCCGGTAAATGTTTGAGTCCGCTAATCGAGGACTAAAGCGTGTCAAAAGCATAGTCTGTTTTGCTTTCGGTTCTGTAATCCATTTCAAATGTGGCTAATGTTTAATGGAATATCCTTATTTAGCCTTGAAAAGTTTCAATGACACTTATTAGAGGAAAGAGATACGAATTACTGTGGAATGTCAGACATTACAAAACAAACGAATTTCATTTTCAGGCATTTATAATATGTTCTAAAATGATCTAATGAAATATTACCTCTCTGTTACAAAAGCATATGAAATCATTTCTGAAAAATCAATAAATTAAAGATAGTTCTTACGTATGACAATTATATGCTTTGTCTAACTAGTATTGCTTAATTACTGAAGGGTTTAGTCTCTGTTTGCATCCTAAAAGTTGAAAAAGGAATGTTAACAACACTATTTAAAGTCATATCTAAAATATGTTTTATGTAGTTTCACATTTCAGGGGTAAGATGTGTAACAAATTGTCACTGTTGTGAATAAGAAGCATTGTTACGTAATAATAATCGGTAAAAATCTTTAACCACCCTATTCAAATTTTGATAAAGCTATATCGAAAAAAATTAATAAAGTGGAGCGGTTAACTAATAGAGTCCTTAACCAAATATTACAATGAAACATGTTACTTATCTTGGTAGCTCTAAATAATCAATTTCAAACAACTGTATTTATTTGAGTAAACTTCTAGCGACAGTTTTCGAATCAAGTAAACATTCTAAGTATATCGCCTCGCCTCACAGTTGCTCGAACCAATTTTGTGTTCCTATGAATTTCTCTAATTCCTCTATCTCTTCTTTCCTATTCACTACATTTCTTATAATATACAATTAAGGCTCATTTACAAATATCATGGTTCTTTCATTACGCGAGGCTCTCATATCAAACATCGTAGTAAGAAACCCAAGAAGTTACAGAACTGGTTACTGGTTACAGATGGATACCTACTTAAGAGCGATTTTACTAGCTTTTTAATGTTTGTAATATATAAAGAATATTTTAAAAACTTTATAGAGTGAATTTTGATTTAAAATCTTTACAATATTTATAACGAAGTCAAGAATAAATAGAAAGTCAAGAATACGTATATACACACAGCAATTTTAAATTTAACTGCAGTTGATGAAGTTATGAATATTCACTTGTATCGAATATTTGGTGTACTTATAATATTAAAAAAAAAGAAGCTATTTTGGTTTCCTCAAGAAATCTTGTCATTAAAAGTTGAAAACTACTGTGTATTTCTAAATAAAATATAGAGAGAAAGATTTTGATGAGTTCTTACCTTTGAGTATAGAATAAATAGTATCAATGAAAATAATCTCATATTAATTGCCATATTTCTGCCTTATTGTATTTAAATACGAAGCAATTAAAACACCGAGTTCTGATTTGAAGTTTGATACGTTTTTGAAATGAAATAGATAAGAAAGAGATACTAAATTACGCAAACGAAATTTACTTCAATAAATGTTGAAGTAATGAATAAAGTCTTGCAATTAATGTGTAACACTGATTTTGATCTGATCAGGTATTTATTTCCTTAAATGTAGTAAAATTCCTTTCACGAGGTGCGGATAAATTTGACTCTTTCATAAAATAATCAAACAATTTAGACATACAGGAAAAGCAAAATAGGAATCTTTTGAAATAATTATTTTATGTATAATTAAATACAAGGATTCACTCACATTTGATTTTTGTGGATTAATACGTGCAGAAGGATATTCTGATTTCAGTGTCTCATACAAATGAATATCGCAAAAAAAAAGAGCTTATGAAACGGAAAAGGACAATCTCAGTATTACCTTATTTTTAGTAATTTATGACAAAAAAGAAATTTGAATTTAAATAATTTTGACTGTGCAATATATATGGATACCTTTAAATATAATTCAAGCATATTTTTAACATAACTAAGATCACGCATATAATATATCAAATTACTCTAAACATTTGCACTTGTGTAATATTTTTAAAATTTATTATGAAAATAATTCATATGTAAAGAACTAGAATTAAAAATGTACAAGTCAAAAAGGATGATTCATAGTTTATATATATATAGAGAGAGAGAGAGAGAAATTAGATTTATTGTATTCTTCCTCTAGAGTTCATTCAGCCATTTTAGGTAATGTTTGTGAAGTAGGGGATATATATATATATATACAGTATGTATATATAAAACATATACATGAATGTATACATAATTTGCAAAAATAGATGAAATGAGACAAGGAATGATATAATTTTTTTTATGAAATTGATACTTTAATGAAATGTAAGGATACTTTATGATGATATGAAATCACGCCCCAAATACATTTGAATTTAATTATATTTTGTTAAATTTTAAAAGAAAAATAAGAGATTGTACTATACAGTTGAAGTTGAAAAAGTACAGAGTCAATATAATTTATTACGTGGCTTTGAGGACCACTCTATTTTTATACTTGTATTGAACAAAGGTTCATAGAACCAGATAGAAGACAAGACTCATTGTTATTCCAGCAATTTTTAATTGCTCTTTTTAGATCAGACTTGCTTCTGTAGTGTCGTCCATTCTTGTAAATATATACACCATAGTGGCCCAAAAATTTTCAATTGGATTCAGGTCGGGACTCCAAGATAATCATCGAAGAGTTTTTTCCTCGTTCGCCGTCATACAAGAATTTGAGGAGCTCAAAACATGCACAAATGCATTGTCGTGTAAAAAACTCAAATCTCAGGATGTAATCAGAGGAGCAATTGGCAATAAACTATCTGAAAGCATGTCCTGATATAACAATGAATTATTTTACTTGTCGGCAAAAACAATTTTCGTTGCACCACCAACTGCAAATGGGACCCAAACAGGGACAGGCCCTCCTCCGAATTGACATTTTGAAAAAGGCAGTGTTGCTTACGCATATCATACCAGTAAAATTTAAATCTATCTGACTAACCCGAATAAAACTTTTTTTGCTCCAAAACACCACATTATTCTAGTTGGCGCCAACCGTTCTTAATTTCAGGACAAAATTTTGAAAAGAATGCATAGGTTTTCCTTTCAACTTCTAGTTAAAAAAATTAGGATTTCCTTGCAGTGAATTCTTTATTGTTCGGCTGGTAGAGGGCAACTGAACCTATCTTTAATTTGGAAGGAATAAATTTTTGCTTGTAGGCGAGGCTTTAGTTCTTCTTTAGCCCTGAAAAATTTATCTTTGGCCTTCAAGTTTTATTATTTTGCGTCAAAAACATAAGGATTACTAACAGAGCGGTTAACTACAGCGCTAGATCTTCCCATTCTTTGTGCAAGTTCAGCACCACTGTACACAGCTTTTAAAATTTAGTAACTTGGCCTTGTTCTGTATATGATAAGTGTAATCCTCTTGACATTGTTTAAAAATACACAAAAGTAAATAATTCTCAATCCACCAAACTTGTATTTGTTTCTAGATTTTTAGTTTTTTTTTTTATTATTATTAACGTCGCTCTAGAAGAAACACAAGGGCTATTGGCGACGGACTTCGTAATTTTGAGCCTCAGTCAAGTGACGAGGACGAAACCTGAGAGGGCACACCTTCTCCTAACTTCCACACTACTCCAACGGGAGGACTTTGGGCTCCAACAGATTTAACGTGCATCAACCCCGTCTACACGGATTTATTTCTAGAATCAGTGAGTAATACTTTCTCAGTTTATTGATTCTTTCAGATCACGAAATTCTCAGACGACTTTATACTTTTTTCCAACATGCCTTTTGTTAACTTTTATGATATTACATATAACAAAAAATATCAGAGCTTCTGATAAATATATTTTAGTTTATTATTCGATAGCATTAACTTAAATTATAGAAAAATTTACATAGTTTGAACTCATTTTTCCATATTTTGCGATTTTTAGCTTGATTTTTGACTTTTTTCCATAACTGTATATATATAATTTTATTATTAATTTATTTCCTTAGAAAAAGTACTCTGAGATGACTCCAAAACTTATTTCTGCAAGCCACTTGTTATACATTCTAAACTTAGTGGAGAACATTTTTTTTCAAATAAAATAAAGATAAAAAATTAATTTTACACGATGTTTAAATTTCAAGAGTAATTGAGGATGCATTTTTATTTTTTATTGGTACATACTATAAAATATCCTAGTTTGAAAGAAAATGTCATACCTGCAAGTTATTGAAGAAAATAATGTTAAATTTAAAATTTACGGAGAGAAAGAACCAGAGGTAAATTTATGTCGTTGCAGGAAAATCATATTTTTTCATAATTCTACTTTTTCAAAATAGTTAAATTTATGTAATGTTCACATAATGATGCTATTGGTGCTTCTGATGCTGGAACGGGGGATGGGGTGAAAGTTAATTTTGGCAACGGAAATACACTTTATTTCCCAGAATACCAACATTTTTTTTATAACAAAATCACCATCTCATTATAAGAGGTAGTTAAAAGAAAGAGGTCAAGTTGTGACGTTGGTTTATTCATGATTTTCACATCACTCTCTTATAGTGATTTTCTCTTATCTTCTTTTCTCTTATAGTAATTTGTTCATTGCATAAAATTACAATTTCTTCCCAACCAAAATGAAATGTTATTAGGTAAATTAGATAATTATATAAGCGAATTAGAGATAATGGTATATAAATTAAATGGAATTGAAGGAAAATAAAAGGAGATTGAGGATAACTTCAAGCTGTTAGTTATTAGTAAATTAAATTGAAATATCGTAATTAGTCTTTTGGACAGAAGTGATTCTTAGTCTTAGTACTAAGTTACGAAGGTTACGAGAATTGTTAGAATCAGGATAAGTGATTTGGTAAGCTGTAACTGCCTATTTAAATCATAATCTGAGATTGTTGAGTTAAGTAAGATTCTAGAGAGAGAGAAAGAGAGAGAGATCGCCTATATTCTTTAAGGATTAATAAAGTATTTTATCTTGCTCTCACGAATCTTCAGTTGGAGTTCAGTGTTTATTGACTGGCATATTGGACTGAGATATGTTGGTAGAGTTGAATTATGAGAAGCGAGCTTTACAGTATTTATAACTGATACTTCACAAATAGTAAAGTGGGTAAGGACTATCAGTAAATTAAACTACATTTGTTTTTTGTTTAATTGAATTTAATGCTGATTATCATCTTAATTTTTCTAAAAATAGAGTAGAAAGTTTAAAATAACTATTGTGTAATTGTATAATAAATCAAAGAAATTTAACTTCCATCAAGATATGATAAAAGTAACAAAATATTATATGTAGTATGTACCTTTAAAAAATTGACAGAGAAATGGAAAAAAATTACTATATGATTATTATAAATTCTTTTAAAGAAAATATTATATTTACAACTTAAAACTATTATGATGAATTTTATCAAAGAGTTTATTATTTATGATCGTATTATATGTTTAGATACATATACTAATTTACTTTCAACTGAAAAGTGGTTTTTTTTTTTTTTCTTCAAAAAAATAAAAAATACAGTATTTTATTGTTAAACAAAATTCGCTGTGTTATATATTCTTTCCGATATTTTAAATTTAAAATAATACTTTATACTTAAACACATTAATATTCCGTGAATTTAAGAATTCAAATTATAAAGAAAAGAGACATTTTATTTTTAAAAACACCAACTTAGTTTTAAGCAATTGATGAATATGTATTCTTCCCCGTTCATATTAAATATCAGCTGAAGAAATTAACTCTTATATTTATTTAGAGTAATTCCTGTTATAATTATATGCTTTTTAAGTACTAAAAATTTCTCCAAACAAAATGTATAAAGATATTTTCGATAATACTATATTAGTTCTTTTTCTCAGCGCGCGCACACATATACATTGAACAGATATAATCAAATCATAAATTATTCCATTTTTAAGTCATTAATTTTACGAAATCCCACTTCTACTGAAAAATAAATGAATTATGTCAATAAGCTGTTGCGAAATTATTTTTGATAACTTTTTTACCATCATCCATAACAAATAATATTGAAGCTTATAGAATAAAGCAAAAATTAAAGAATCAAAAGGTCATTCCCATTGAGAAAGTCAGCGAAGTCAAAGAGATTTAATGATTATAGAAGTGGGACAAAACGAAAAGTTAGTTGAATGATAATGAGGAAAATGATGAAAAAAGCAACATGTTGCACAATACTTCAAGAAAAAAAAATTATACAAATCAAGCTTATAAATTAAACCCTTACTTTTACACATTTATGAAAAATAAAAATAAAGCTATCAATTTATATTTGTTTAAAAAAACAAATTTAAAACAGAAATAAGTATGAGTCATCTTAAAAATACTGAAGAACTTGCATTCGTTTTCTTTTTATTGAGTTGAAACTATCATTTAAATCTGACATTATTCTGTATTGAATATACTGGAGTAAGTAACATAATACAGGAAATATATTTTCAATGAAAATGAAATTCTGAGCATATATGAAAAGTTTTATTGTTGAAAAAAACGTAACCGAGTGTCTTTTTTTTTTTTTTTTTTTTTTTTTTGTAATAATATCAAATTCTGGAAATGTTATGAAAAGGCTTAATGATATGAACATAAATTCATTTATGATCTCCTGAATGATCAGAAGATAATTGAAAAAAAAAATTCAATTTCGTCTATGCAATTGTTCTCAACAAAGCTATTTATTAAAATCAACAATCAGAAAAAATGTAAAAAGAAATTAAAATAATACAGATGATATCTTAATTGACAATTAAGGAAAAAGCTATTGTGTTACCGAAATTTTCACAAAACTATCATGACAAGTAAAATGGCCTCAATTAAAACAATAACATCGAGGTATAAAAGCAGCTAAATATAAATATATTTTCATAAAACGCTTCAATTCTTTACCTATTTAAAGGAAAGTTGTTAAATGCATTCTAGTCTCTTTGATAAATTGATTAAAGTAATGGGCTCGCTTTGTAAAAGTTACTTCTATTACATTGTTAACATTCTAAGGAGATATACATTGTGTTTTTACACTTAACCCTTCCTTTAGGAAGATGAACAACACTTTATTATTCTACATTTCAGTTAATCTTAGACAGCACTTCTTTGTATTTGAGATCGTCAATGAAGTCCTTCTACCGGAAGAGGGCAGAAAACGCAACTGTTATCTAAAGTATAAAACCAGTCTTTTAAGTTCTTTTTTATTATTATTATTATTATGGTACTTCTTGCTTGACCCACAGGCCAACGAAAAGTGAAAATTCTTAGATTTTTTCCTCTTCCTCTTTAGTTGTTATTTATTTTTGGGTTAACTGGATTTATAGGATGAGTTGAGGTGTAATTTCATGTTGTTCAGTGTTTCCGAGTTCTCTCACTTCCTTCCTGACTGTTTCACAATACTCATCGAGCGGAAGATCTTCCTTACGTTTAAATGAGAAGGTACAAAAGAGATAATAGATTTAATTAATAAAGAATTGTTTCCTATGCTCGAAGGAAGTTATTCAATTCATTTTTAAAAAGAAATTACATTTTTGAATTAGAAATGATTTTTTTCGGTCTTTCATTTCTATCAAAATGCAAGTCGTATGAATGATTTTAAGAGAAAAGAAGAAAAAAGTTTAATTATTTGTAGTTGTTAGGTAAGATTTTTGTATTTATTTGAATAACACCTTATAACAAAAAAAAGTCAGAATATTTATTAAAATATGTTATTGTATTGAAAAATATATGTTATTAAGTGATTCTTCAATGAATTTATTAATTTTTGAGATATAATTTGAATGGAAGAATTTTCGATAAACGTATTAAATAATCAAAGTACTGTTATAATGACCTGTTTCGATAAGAAATGCATTTTATTTGTTGTCATTATATATTTTATTTATAAAAAAGCAAACTAAATGTATGTGTCTGGTTTGTTTGAAAAACTAATAGAAAAACATAATTTCACCAGAATAACTTCTGCATAGTTTCAATAGAAGGATTACATTTCTACTGAACACTCATAATCAATGAAGCGCTTAGAATAACTCAAAAAAAATCTTTTTTTTTTTTTTATGTTCGTTGAAAAGGAACTATTTGAAAAAGAGAGGTGCAATTTATAAATTTCACAGTTCACTGAGAAAAATTATAAAGATTCAATTAACACAACTATCCAATATATTCTGAAATGATTTTATTAACAGTTGATTTTTATAAGGAATCTATTAGTAATTGAATTTCTTATAAAAAGTCACGGAAATCAATAAATGGTGTTCTTGTGCAAAGTTTCCTCATTTCAATAAATTATTTTTTTTCTAGCTTTTGATACATTAAAGCAAAAAAAAAAAAAAAATTTAAGTTAAAAATCAATTTATTAACATAACATCTAAAATAATTTTTTTTTCACTTAAACAAAAGGACAGATTTATACAGAGTTAGTAATCACCTTTTTCGAGAACTAGTAACAGTTCAGTTTTATGATAAGAAAAAGGATTTCGCTGATAAAAGTATAATCCCACATAAACCTGGATAACACAACGAATTTAAATTTTAGGCAAGAATTTAAAAGAAGAAACAATACTCTTGGTTTTTCAGTAATTAAATATTTTTACGTCTTGCAATGAGAATTTCATTTATTTTATTTCCACCCAGTTTATACAAATTAAGAACAATTTTCTTAGATTTGAATTACTTAGGCTTTTTTCCGTTTTATCGGGAAGTAATTGTTAACTAGAATGGGGAAAAAATAGAGAGAAAGAAACCAAATTAATTTTTTTAAAAAAAAATGTAAAGAAATAAATTCACTGGCTAAATCGTTTTATTGTCATTAAAAGGGAAGTTTCGATTAAAGTAATCGAAATCAGAAAAATGGGAAAAATTTCATATTATAAATGCAAAACAATTAAATATTAAAAAATAAGCTCATGAACTTTATGAATTTTGTATTTAAAATATTTAAAAAAAAAAACTATTTCCAAACGCGCATTTCAGAAATTTAATATTAGCTTAAACATTAAAATAAATTTGCTTTCAATTATGCTCAATTGTAAAATCTTAAGAAAAGGTGTTAAAAAAAAATTAATGATATTCACAAACGGTGAAGCAACACAATAAATATAAAACTGCTGGTATAGAAAAATGAGGAAGCGCTGAAAATGTAATTAAGATTTTTAAGAATTGTCTTTTCGTAACATCAAAGAAAAAACAATGTAAAAAGTTATGGATAGAAGATTCATTGACCTTTTTATATATATATATATACATATATATATAGAGAGAGAGTAGGAGAGAGAGAGAGAGAAGAGATTCACACATTTAAATTTATAAATAAGGTTGCTAAGTAAAAGAAACTCACTCTATCTACTCTAATATTTTCATTAGATTCAAATTTCACATTTTTAGGGATTGCTTCACAATCTCAAAACATCACTACCTGAAGTGTTCTTGATTTTGACATAATGATGTTAAAGAATAATGCAATCTCCCATGATTGACATTTAGTAAAGATTCTAGAAAAACAAAATTTTCCTCGCAACGCTGCTTGTATTACTCATCATGCCATTTACAAAGAATCATTTGCGTCTGCTATAATCAAGAAACTCGTTTTAAAATAAGAAGACATTGCGTAAATAATACTTAAATACGTATTTAAAATCTGCGGAATTGGTCTATTAAGCTCCTTTAGTGGTATGATCTGTTCATGTTTCCCTAATCTATAAGGATGTTAATTATTACCTGTTACGATACTACAGTGAAACGGGCAAAAACGATCGATTCTCATGTAGGCGATAGAGTAATCACATTTCGCGGTTAATATCTGTACAGAAATTACATACTCATTTCGAGACAATGGATTAGCTTTCCGTGAAAATGTTTTGTCTGGTCACGAAACATCAACATTAATGAAAGAATTTGAGAATCGAAGAGAAAGCAAATCCACATGTGACTAAATCCTTTTTAATACTAGAAATTTTTGTACGCTTCTGCGCTACGTAGGAGTTAGGTATATATTTTAGGATACCATGATGGTCTTCTAAAACGTAGTTATTGTATTAATTTACTTTGTGTGATTAAATATTGATTTTGGACTGAAAAATATTTTGAAAATTAATCAAAAGAATTTTGTTAAGTCAATTTATTGTCAAATAAATTTAACTACTAGTATATATATTAACTTGCAAAAGTACTTAATTATTCAAGTCAATGCATATTTTGTATCTTAAAAGTAAACATGACGAAACAAGAGACGTAATTGTAATATTAAAAAATAACGGAAAATTTCCTTTTGGTACGGTCTATAAAAACGCACAATTAAATATTATGCCAATATCAAAACAACTTTTCATAAGCGTGTTAGTTGTTGATAAAATAAAAGTAACTTTTCTCTGCGAATTTTAAAGTAAGATGGGATAGTTTTCTACAAGAAAATTTTGTATTTCTATTGTGTTCCCTAATGTTTCATCATCGTTATTTTAAAAATATTCTTAGTTTTGTTGTAAACAGATCAAAAGTAACAATCTATTTGTCCTTGGATTTGAATCAACCTACTGGGGTGATTACTAGTACTATTATTCACCAACCACAAGTTTATATTCTTGCTTTTAAACGTTGCGTAACTAATCAGATTATTTCAAGAAGTTAAGTTCCTCCCTGAATTTGTTGAAGAAAAAATTAAATATAAATGCCAGCTGAATAACTACCATCGAATCATTTAACTATGAAAGACATGCATAATTTTTTTCCAGTGGTTATATCCCGTACTTGGAGCCTGACTCGTGAAATTCTCCGTTGGTGAAAAAGTATAACTGCTAACATTTGGAAACTTTAACAAATTAGAAAATATGCTTTTTTTAAATTTAAAAACGTAGAAATGTCGCTTTCAACACTCTAAAATAAGGTTAATTTCTTAAAATATTTTAACTTCATTAGATGAAACTGAAAGTTTTGTACATCAACTTATAGTTATGTGCATATTTCCTCGTGCAGGGTGATTGGACAGGGTGAAAGCATTCTTCAAATTGGTATTATTGCAAGTTCTCTTTTTAAGAAAGAATGTAACATGAGAAGGCTATTTTGATATTTTTGCATGTTCAATGATCCGATTAACGAGTGAACTCACATTCCATGAAATAAAAACAACAAGAAACATTTAGAAGAAGGATTGGAAATGAAGTCACGCGACTTGCTTTCACCATAATGAATTTCTCTGTTTCTGAAATATTAAAAATTTACATGTACTATTTAATAAAAAAAAGAGGAAAAGACTTTTAAGTAAAAAATTATCGAAATATTGCAGTAATACGAGAAGCCCTCATAAAGTTTTAGTTATTGATAAAAAATAACCGAGATATCTAGATAAAATTTATTCTGTATTTTAATTGATCCCCATGTACATAATTTTGTAAAATACAGCTATTAGTGTTGGTTCGTTTGGTTTGAAGAAGTCGTAGATTAAGGCAACCCACAACATGGAGAAGATAGCTGAACTGCTCAATCTACAGAGTTTAACAATGTTCTTCGGAAGATTAAGAAACACTGGGAGAAATGTATAACTCTAGATAGAGACTGTGTAGAGAAGTCTTTAGAATAAAAAATAAAAATTAAGCTCCTATCTCGATTTTGTTAGCAATAATTAAGCTTTACAATTCCCCGGGATAATAATTAAAATTCTACAGCGGGTTATTTCCCTCTACGGCTCCTAGAAACCAAACAAATCAACCTTAATAGCTGCAGAATTCAATATTATATGTATTATTGACTTCTACAGCTATTAAGGTTCTACTTTAATATTATATGTAGTTTACAATATTATATGTATAAGGATCACTTAATAAGCAAAACAAATTTTACCCCGTATCTTGGTTATTTCTTAACATTTGTTAAAATTTTATGTATCCCTTGGCATATAATAAGGTAGTAAGGTATTCCAACGTAGCAGGTAGAATGCGAAAAACTTCAATTTTCCGGAACAAGCATTTTAATACTTATCATAATTTAAATACAAAACAAAAATCCCTATTTAATATTTTTCAAATGTAAATAAATGCAGAGATTTTTTCAATTTCTTTCGGAAGTTACTTTCAAAAAGAAAAAAAAATCTTGTGTAAATTTAACTGACTGACAAAAGTTAACCAGTTTCATATTGTTATTGATGCTCACGCACTAATACTATCATCTATGTTTTCCTAACCGGATCCTTTAATCACGTGCAAAATTCCAAAACATATATTTTTTCCGTTGAATTTAATTAATTAAGGATTACTTCGTTGTTGATAATTACCTGCTAGAATTCTAATTTATAGTGAAACAGCATTTATAAATTAAACATACATAAAATAGAAAAGAATAGTTCTGTAAATGACGTCATATTGCAATGTTTTATAACAATTATTACTTAATAGATGTCAAAATAAAAATAAATTAATAGTTACTGCAAATATTTATTTCTATTTTCTCCTTTCGAAAGGTAAGTTTTATTTGAGAACTACAAAAGGTGTAATAATATTGTTCTTCTTTTCTGTTTACTTAATGACTGTTAGGGGCCGTGGTAGCCTAGTGGTCAAGGTCGTGGATAGCGGCTGGCGGTTTTCGTTCAGTCGCGGGTTCGATCCTTGGCCACCAAAGACCCGCCGTGTAGCCGGGGCTGATGCACGTTAAATCTGTTCGGGGCCCAAAGTCCTCCCGTTGGCGTGGTGTGGATGTTAGGAGAGGGTGCCAGCTCGATATCTCGTCACTTGACCGTAAAATTACGAGGTCCGTCGCCAATAGCCCTCGTGTTGCTTCTAGTGCGACGTTAATAAAAACTAAACTAAAACTAAACTATTCATTAGGTGATATTAATTCAATTTTAGTCGTTTATTGCATAAATTTATTTAGAATATATTCTATATATGCTATATATATAAAGAAAGTTTTATGCTAATTAAAATGGCTGTTTGATGAGTTCGGTTAAGATAAGAATTTCAGGCTTTACTCGTTTATTTTTCATTTTTGCTGATCAAAAATAACATTTCCTTAAACAATCTTTAAGTTCCATCATGGAATCTGTTATGCATTCAATTATAAATTTCGCAACATCTAAATATTCTTTACTAAATTATAAGTAATATTATTTATTGATATTCAATTAGGAGTTGACAGGTAGAAGTAATCATAATAATTTTCCATTGAACTTTCTATTTCAACACATCGACAACCAACAAGTAGGCAACGTTCCGTTTATTTTCACTTCACGCATGAGTGTTTCTAATAAAAGCATAATATTAAATCTGCATGCTTCTTATCATATCAGAAAAATGAAATTCAAATATCTGCATAATATAAATATTATCTTAATTTTGTGTGTGAAAATATTAAAATTTCCTTACTTTTCTCAGATATTGAAAGCTTTAAGGTAAAGTCAAAAATCTTCAATGAAATTCTTAGATTATTATTACAAATTTTTTTGAGCAGCAAGAACATGACCAAGAAAAACATTTTTTTGCAGGATATGTAGACTTTTTCATGTGTGTTTTCTTAAAAAAAATAACTAGATTCAGTTAAATGCTTATATTTGCATTTTGTGTATTAGGAATTACCAGAAATAAAAAACACTTAGAGTTTTAGGTTTATTCACCGTGTGCTTTCAAGGCGACTGAAAGATTAAACAGAAAACATTTTAATATACACAAGAAGCTATAAACCAGGAAAAAAAATTGTAATGCATTCTCAATTACCTATGTTAACCAATAAATATTTATTCGAATTAATAAAATCGGAATGCCAGATGGTGTGTTTATAAAAATTTTAAAAACCTTATCAATGATTATTTTATCTCTAGTATTTTATTACAATGCATTTTTTAAAATATAAATAATAAGCATTTGTAATCATTGATTACACTATGAAAACAAATTTTTTTAGTTCATATATATATATATATATAAAAGAAAATAGTACTCCTAAGGAAAAATTATAGTAATTGAAAGGTAAAATTCCTTCAAAATGAAAATAAAAAAAAACCTCAGTATTATTAGAGGACTATTTTGTAGTTTCCATACTCTGTAAGATATGAGAATTGTTTAGAAATTAATTGGAGAAAACTCGTATCTGTGATGTAAGTAGCTGAAAAATGCAAGTAACTTGATTTCATATTTCCTGCTGGTATTTCGTTATAACATTAAAGAAGCAAAATGAGCAGGAAATTACTACTTTTGCAGTTCGAAAACTAATAAAAACAAACTAACCAGATTTGGAACGTAATTAGATGAGAGTGATTTTTGTTCGTTTTGTTTTGCGTCGTTGTTAGATATACTATTATTTATTTTTTTTTTTTTTTTTTTTTTTTTTTTTTTTTTTTT
>BMAW01129013.1:298369-334632 GCA_019974015.1 Nephila pilipes | reverse complement strand
TTTAGAATATTACTAATCTTGAATTTAGAATATTACTAATCTTGAATTTAGAATATTACTAATCTTGGATTTAAAATATTATTCTCATTTATAAATCCCTATACATAGAAAGAGGATCCTGGTTGAATCTCGGTTTAATTCTAGAAGCATCTTTTACTAAATTTCAGAAAAGACATAAGAAAATAGTATTCATGTAAAATGTATCAAATACTGCATGACGTTTCAATCCGTTTATAATTTTACATTAAAATGAAATATTTCAAAGGATTAGAAACATCAGTTTCTTAAGATATTTAGTCACTTTAATCCTCGTTTCATATTTTATATTTCTTCATCTTCGCATTAAAAAGTTATATTTACTATTATTCTTTTAAATTGAGAGAACATTTTTTTTTTTGGAAATTTGAAATATAATATAATTTTTAATATATATATATATGCATTTTTGGAGCGTAATTAATTCCAAAATTTAAAAGAAAACCCCCCAATAAAAGAATATGTCATTATAGATATACACGCAGAGACGATTTCATGTTGCAATTATTTATATGAAAATATGTTGAATAATAATTTCTTAAAATTCTTTTCTCAAATGACTCTTGCCAAATTTTTTTACAAAATGCGTAATTGATTCTTTGCTTCTTTTCGTAAAATAATATTTCAATTACTCAATTTTTATACATATTTAGCGTAAGTGAAGTGTATTCAAACAACATTAAAAAATGGGAACTATCAATATAAGTGTAAGGAAAGAAAATTCATATTTTCAATTATATTAAATATTTTAGTAATTAGAATCTTATTTGATACGAACTTTTTTTAAATGACTAACAATTAATCTAACATAGAAAAAGCAACAAAATTTTAGCTTTTAAGGTTTGAAATATTAAAATTTTTCTCAATTTGAATTTTGAGATTTCAATTGAGCTAAATAATTCATCGGATGGCTCTTATATCTTCTAATAAAACAAGGTTATGTCACCTCTTAAATCTAACATTTATTGCGTACTATTAAAGATATATTTCCAGATTAATGTTGTTTGAAAATGTTATGTCAATTATTCAAAGAAATTACGAGAGGAATTTATCTAACCAATTCAATTTTGTTTTTTTAATACCAATTATTTTTCTGTTTCAATTTTCATAGTACACAAAATGCGCTTACAAATAATTTTTATCCACTAACAAAATGTATTAACAGATAATTTTGTGCGGTTTCATGTATTTTAATTCTAGTGGGGGTACTTCTAGCCTCAAATGTAACATTTAATACATTTTTTGGATGACATTATAAAATCTAAAGAAAAATTTCTTCCCAATGTTACAACTTTACTATCAATATTTACCTTCAAAAGAAGAAGAAAAAGAGCCATTTAAATTGAAACAATAAATTTCATTTTACATTATAGGAAAACTAAACGCGTGTTATCAAAATAAAGATGATGTAACTTACCCCAATGCAATAGGCATGGTATCCTATAGAAATTTGGTATAAGTCCTCGTATTTCCATGGTTAAAATAGACACAAATTGAAATCACTTTCTTAACAGCTGTTTTCTATGTAATGCAACTAACTCTTCTCCGAACGTCCACACTTTGTCATGACTTTTACTCGAAGTAATCTACTGATGTATTAAGCCGTTCCGGATTTATCAGCATGAGAATTAACCGCCGAAGCATAATTTAAATTTACGACCATAGAAAAAAAAAAGAATTAAAAAAAATCAAAGACCGCGGAGACCAAGATTGTTAGAAGTAGCTAGCGATTAGAAATGTGGAATGCAACTGAAGTTGAACAAATAGAGTCGCTGGCGAAAGAAAAAACCTCCAAAAAACAAGAATGAGAAAATTCCCTACCACGATGACCGGAAAATCCCCAAGCCTGCCCGAAGAATGTTTCTCTCGGACATAGTGCTGGTGTCCTTGTCAGAAATTTTGATTTTTATGTAAGAGGTTAAGATAATGAAAAATATTATACATAACTTTTTTTCTTCCTTTCCTTGTATCACTAAAGTTGTTCCACTTCACGAGCCAAGCATCTAAGAATTTTTCTGAATGTTTCTCGTTAGGCGGAGAGACAAAAATGTTATGATTAAAATATAAAAATGCATTGAAATTACTCATATTATTATTTACAGTTTGATTTAATGTATAGTATTTTGAGATTAAAATTTCGAAACATATTAAATTTATCTAGCGTTAATTTTAAGATTGAGTTAAAATGATGAAAGTAAAGATCAGATTATTGCTTTTTGAATAACTTTATCTTTGGAGTCAACTTAACTTTCTTACTTTGGGTAATTAATTCATGACATAACTCCCAGACCACTTATATTTTCTATGATTGGAGATTTAGATTAGGCTACATTAAATATTCTAATGACTTTCTTTGGACTAGGTTCTTTTTCTCTTCGTTTTAGAATATAACTTTTAGTAAGCCAAATAAAAAAAAAAAGAGAGAGCATTTACATAATTAGGATAAATATTGTTTCAGTTAAACGAATTTTGTATTTGCTTCTTTTCAATGATGATAAAATGTTATTTTTATTCTAAGTAAAGTTATTCCATGAAAGGAGAAATAGTTGTTTGTAGCGTTTACTATTGATTACCTGTAACACGTATTTTCGACTCTAGAAAATGGTGCAAAATATTGTCGTTGACACTGTGTACACTTTACTGATATTCTCTCTGATCTTGTCTTCATATTACAAATGTTTATGATTTTATATGCTGATATTTATGCACAATAAGGTAAGACATTCATCTTTATTCAATTTAAAGTCGAAAATCTACCGCAAGTTTTTTTTTTCAATGAGAGCAAGGAATTTAGTAGGTATTTGTAAAACACTGAGTGTTATTACCACTTGATATTACAGCTCATTAGTATAGAAATATAGAACAATACTCAAATTAAATTTAAACACAATATGACTCTAATTCATTATTTATGGCAGAGTAATATTTTTAAATCTCGTAATATATCGATCATAATATTAATAGATTAAAGTAGTTTTGATACTTTCGATACAGAATAATTGAAAATAATGACCCATAACCTTAAATAAAGGTACATAATTGGATCATACTTCAAATAACAATGATTTGATTTAACTAGCTTAGAATATTTTTTCTGCTAATATACTTTAATTTTTCATTCTCCTAAGCAATAACAATACGAGATTACTAGCTAGAAAATTCCTGTTCTGTATCAGGTAATACTTTTTTGTGATGAGAAATAATAACACAAAAATGAATAAATAAAAAAATGATGAAAACTTTTTTAAAAGAAAAGTACGTGACAATTTTTTAAGCATTGAATTTAGCATATAAGACTGAAACCCAAATAATTGCCTTAATAAGTTTTGTTTCTTATTTCGATCAATTTTGCTTCTTTATTGCCATTTATAAAATATTCTCCTAGTAAAATTTTTAAGAAGGTCAAGTTTAATATTTAAATGTATTTTAGTGCATTCAAACATTGCTTTGTTTTGTAATTTAATTTTGTTTTTAGTTAATATCTGAATAAATTCAAAAAAGATGATGTTCCCTAGATTATACTAAATACGCTCTGAAGTTATTATGAAGGTCTGAAGAGTGAAACTAAAACTAAGGTCTTAATTGTAAAAAAAATGGAGATAAATTTTTTTATTTTAATTGCTCAAAAATATTTGAGAATCAAATGAAAGCTTTAATATGTTTATAACTCATAAATGTTTTATTGATAGTACGTAGGTAGAATATCACTTCACAAAATAATAATATAAAAAATACTAAAGTAATTAATTATTTGCAGGAAAAAAAATGGAAGTAACTAAAGAAATGAATGTCTTGACCAGAAGTAACAATTACGTGAAAATGAATATTTTGATTATTGATTTCGGAAGGTATGATGACAAGGTCATGGATAAATTGAAGTAACTAGCAATTTTATGTGTCATTAGTTAAATACAAATTTTAAATTATTTCAAATTATTAAGTAATTCTTAAGGAATTGTTTTCCCCATTTATAGGGTCTCTTAAGCAATGTATGTAAATGACAGAAATAGAAACACTTTTAAAAACATAAGCTTAAATTATAAAAATATGCCTTTATTTTTAACTTATACACAGTAGAGTAGGGACTAACTGATTTTTTTTTCTTTTACCGAAAACATTAAAATACATAATTATAGTAATTTCTAAAAATGAAGCAACAGGACAGAAATTAAGTCTTTTTTCTCTTTTGAAAATTTATTTTCTTAGTTCTAAAACTAATGAGTATTTTAAAATACAATTGGTAATTTTACACAATTACTCATAAGATAAATTGCAACATGGGCTATTGGCGATTTATTTCCCTTCTACTAACTTCAGGGGTTTCTCTCCGAATTTATACTTAAGTTCCCAGTTTCTTCCCGATTAAATGGAGTGTGATGCAAATTAAGTAGTTTCGGAAATAGAGGGAATAATTATAAACAAATCGTATAACAGAGACAGAGAACTGATTTGAAATAATTAAGGTTAATATAATGAGAAGAATGTTAATGTGATGTGCGTGGAAGTATTCGGCAGTTTTTAGCAGATTTGGCGAGATTAGGATTCAACGGTGTCGAAGCAATTGCAGGAGGTACTCGCATTTTATTTTTCAAGATAATTATTTTTTTTTGATAGATTATAGAAGTTGTTAGTACTCGTGAAAAGGATATTATCTGTGGAGAACATCCCCTTTATTTAAGGAGTAAAAAAAAGATATTTTGGATATTGCTGACTATTTTAATTAATTCATCTGTGCTCGAGCATGAGTAGAGATCCTATGATTAACTTTAAGAGGACGGGTAATAGGATGTCGTTACAAACATACACACACACTTAATACAAAAAATACTTAAATATTGAAAAAGTCACAAAAGGCTTTTAAAGAAGGGGGGGAAGTCTAAAAAGAAATATATAATAATTTAAAATGCTTCTTCAAGCTTAGTATAGAGATGCGTGGTTAAACATGTTTTATGGATCTAAATCATTCGAATCAGCAAATTACTTTATTTACAAAATAGTTAAAGCCAAAATTAATTGAACCAAGACACAAGCGAATCAAAAGTTACATTCAAGAAGAAGAGTACTTACGATAGATCTGTTTTAATTCTAACTCAAATTTTCAAAAAAAAAAAAAAAAAAAACCTTTTACATTGTAAATGTTCGTAATTTTAATATATCCATTAATTTTGAATTGTTAATATAAATAAGATTATTCTAACTTACTGTAAATATATTCGAAGTCTAACCTATTTCTAAATTTTCGAAATGGGAATCAAATCGATGGTCCTACTTCAATGATCAAAAATTCAGCCGTCGTACAGCATAATAGGATACAAAAATGTTTTATTATAATACAATTATTAAATTTATTAAGAATTAAAAAATTTACAAAAATTTTAAAAAAGTTAAGGCAGTTTAAAATCGTTTTTCTTAAAAACAAAGCAACTCACAGTAAAAAAATGAAGTTAGAAAGTCAATAAACTCTGTACTTGTAGAACAAGGTTGGAAATGCGATTTTTACATAAATTGTACAAGGATGATCATATGTATTTCCTCATTTAGGGTGAATTATAGCCGTATCAACCGAAGGCAAATTTCCTACTCTCGGAGGTATTTGGAATCCTTTTCTTCCTCTATTATTAATTTATGTACCCAATATTCAGTTGAAAGAACTGAGAGCCTTTATTCTCTGTGGGGCTTTTGGTCTTCAGCCTAAGTGTTCTTATGGATAATATACGTCTGTGGTGGAAATATCTTTTATAACGTTTAGAATTTTTGAAAATACAGTAATGACGTGTTTCCTTATTCTATTTAATTATTCGGCCATTTTTTTAGTCAGATTAAAAAATCAATAAGTATAAAACTCCAATTGAAGATACGTAAAAGTAAGACAAAACAATTTATTAACTACCAAAGAGTATATAAAGTCGTTTTCCCTCGAATCGCTCTTAACTCGGTCGATTTCAGTTTATATTCTAATAATAAAGTTTTAGCTTACCAAATCATTCGCTCTGATTCAAACATTTCCCGATAAAAGCAGATTCGTATTTTAATTAACTAGGAATTCTTCAATTCAAAAGATTAATTACGATGCTTCAATCCAATTTTCAAAAATTTATCAGCCTGTCGTTATCCACTATCTCCCTTTCCTTTTAGTTCTGTTTCGCTTATAAATCACTGTTATTCAATTCACTACACTTCTTATGTTTATGTAATTTACCTATCACATTTCATTTTGGTTGAGAAGAAAATGTAATCTTATGCAATTCAAATTACCAAAAAAGTCCCCAAGGTCAGTGAAGAGAAAATCGTGATTAGACCAACGTTGCGCAATGATAACTATTAATTTGATGTAAGATGTTTTTAATCAAAGTTATGATCGATTACTTCATTTTTCTTATTTACATTAGGCCCTTTAAAAAGGAATGTTTCAGTTTCTTGTGTATTTGAAATACGAGGGACTCAAAAAAGAATCCAGATCAAAAGTTATCCAGCAGTGATGGATATTTCATCGCTACACACGTTTTGTAACAGTTTAAACTCTACTGAATTGTTTACTAGTTAAAGGATTTTCATTATTTCAGATTGAACGCGAGTCACTTTGCACAGTGTCATACCAAATGTCGAACTTTTGGTCAGTAGATCCAAGAGACAATGGGCAAACTATTACATATATCTTCATTAAAATATTACCGTAATAAATTGTAAATGAGAATTTAAAAAAAAAATTGTGATATCAAGTGAAATGAAAACTGTTCTTTTACTATGTAACTATAGAATTTTAAAATCGTAGATTAATAAATTATGAGGACCATGTCATTTCCTAATGTTGCTCTAAGTATCGTGATTCTTCTCAAATAATAGTATATAGTAAAAACTTGTAAATGTTATGGAATATTTACGTAAATTTTAAAATAAATTATTGTTTTTAAAGTAACTGAGAAACGAGGAAGAATATGTATTACCGTTTTCAGTCCTCTCGTATGTTACTTCCTAGTTCATATAAATATTTCCATAAATTGTAATTCCCCAGGATTTTGTTCCCTTTAATTTTACAAATTTAATTTCTGTGACGAATTTATTAACCTTGAATATTTACCTTTTTTGATGATGGTAGTATAGTTACAAAAATTGCTAGTAAAAGCTAAATATTTGCATTATTCTTTGGAAAATTAAATCACGTTTAAATCATGATTCGTTCATTTTTATTGTATTCAATCAGCATAAAAATGAATTTTAGATTTATATTTCAAAAATTGAAGATCTGAAATTTAAATTATTAGCAATGAGCATTTGAAATTAAAGCCATGATTAAGCTTATATATATATATATATATATATATATATATATATATATATATATATTAGGAAGGATTTTTTTTCCATGTAGGAAATTTAAGAGGCTTGGAGATTCCTGTTTCCCAATAATATTATTTGAATTACTGAAGCTACTTTAATTGAAGCTTCTTACTAATTGTAAGATAAACGTAAGAATTTTTGACCTGGAATTAAAATAACTTTTAACCAAATTAGGAAAGAAAAGCTCACAAATTAATAGCACATTTAGCTATTAAAGAATGAGCACGATCACGTGGATATGCTTATGAATTGTTAATTGTCAATTAACATGCATAATTAATGTCCGTCCACATATAATTAGCATAATGATCTTTGCTTGCTAATGAGAGAAAGAAAGAGAGAAAATTTCGAAGAATCGAGATCAATGAAAAACTGAAGACAACCAACCTTAAGATAGATGACCTGTATAAATAATACACATGAGAAAAAATGAAAGTCACATGTATAACTTTAAGCGCTGGAAAAATCTACTTTCAAAACAACAGTAATTTTCAGGAGTCATTTTTACACCGCATAATCATAGATAAAAAAATTTCCACTGATACTTTTGAAGTATTAACGAAAGCAATGTGTAAAAATGACACAAAGTAATAAAATGTCATTCTAACTTCAAAACCTATTTGTTGGCGGTTAAAATTTTTATCTCACTTTAATGCGGGCAATAGAAAATAATTTTCGAAAATTATTTTAACATGTTAAGTAAAAATGAATTCTATTACAAGCCAATTATAATTCCATAACAAGTAATTCATGATTAAAAATAATTTCTGATAACAAGAATCACGCTGCAAACCTTTCTAACATTAGCATTTGCTTAGTATCAAGTACTTAGTTTTTTAATACTCTATTCCAAGTGAGCAAGAAAAAATTATTTTTTTCAAAAATATATTTAATAATGTATTAAAACACGTACTTTATTAATGAAAATTATGCTAAATTAATTACACTTTTAGTAGAACCATAAGTTTTTGAAAATGTTTAATTCAAATTTTACTGCTAATTACACACACACACACACACACATATATATATATATATATATATATATATATATATATATATTCAGGAGTGGCCAAGCATGGCTTAAGTTACAAATAAAATACATGTATGAAATATGGTGAATTAAAAGTACTAAGTGTCCAAGAATAAGCAATTTACTTCTTGTTAGTTAAGATGTTTAACAATGTTACTCAAAAACATTGTATATATATATGACCTATTTTGTTAAAACTTTGAAAGTAAATTAAATTTTTTCCAGAAATTTTGTATATTATCTTTACATTGCTCTCAATGTTTCTATTTATTTACTGTGAATACATGTGAAACTGAAATATAATGTACAGGAATTAATTACAATAAATTAATTTCTAAAATCTGCAAAATGTCGTTTCAGATATGTAGAAGATTTTATTTCAGTTGAGAAGAAATTTAAATTTCAATGACATTGAATAAAGTTTGTCCGAAGCATCAATAGTAAAGGGATTTTTGTTCTCTGATGTGGGGAAAAATATTGCGCAGAACAACAGGCATTTACTTGGAAAGTAGAACGTACAAGGCAAGCAGGTTTCGTGTAACGGAGATCGAAAAAAAATATATAAATAAAATAAAATAATTCTTCCTTATTTATACTTTTGTTGATTTTATATCTGGATTAACAAAATTCTACTGGTTATATTGTTGGGGGAAAAGATTGAAATCCATCAATTAAAGCAGCATTCAATATTCTTACTCACACGCGCATATATATATACCCCCTAAAAATGCAAAAATCATCAAATTCTACCACATAATCGGAATGTTTTGAAGCACTAGTATATATTGAAATTCCGAGCGTATGAATTTGTTCTTACGGTCAAGAAAATTGCAACTTTTAAATATGGGATTTCACAGCATAAAAAAACATATGAATTTCTTTAAAAGAATATGTCTTTTAATTCTACCAATGCTATTGTTTTGAAATGTATTATAATCAAATGAATACAAGTTGTTTTTAAACTAATATGAATATGCAACAACAGTTATTAAACAAAGTTTTTTTTACCATTTTGTCAAGTAATTACATGATGTTAAAATTATGTTTAGTTTGACTTTCAGTATATTTTTAGTATTATTTATATATGTTTTAAAATAATGCTTAATTTAAATATGAAAAACAGTGTGCATGTGTGTTGTTTCGGACAACACTAATTTATTGCATACGATATAACTTTATTTCCAACTTAATTACCAGTTGAACTGTTTAATTAAATTAACAATAGTGAGTGCGTGATGGGTTTTATGGCGCAAAAGCTACATTTGGCTATACAGCTTCAAACATTTGGTAAAAAATATAATGTGTGAATGTTGGGGAAAAGCAAGTGAATCTATGATAGAGTCAAAGGAGAAATGGGGGGGGGGGGGGAAACTTAGGTGACATAAACCTAACGGGAAAGAAAAGGATTACTATGGTGCCTCGGGGTCATGATTCGCGTACCTAGTTACCTAAAGAAGGTGAGACTCTGGGGGCTTCAATTAACGAGAAAGGACAGCAATTTGAATGGAAACATTCTTTTGTTTTTAACAACTATGTAGAATGAAAATCTTTAGAAAAAATACTGCAAAACATTGAAAGATAAAGAAATGTTCCTGAATATATATTCATTTATTATAATATTTGATTGAAACACATTATAGCTGTTAAACAATTCTTAAAGATACTTTTTCTAAACAATATTATCTATTTGAGAATTCCCCCATTGCGAAAGGCACTAAATTCGTACAGAAGAACTAACCTAAATCTACTTCTGCAAAAGTATTTTGGATGTCATAGGTCTCTGGGTCACGAACTTTACTTTCTTCCGATTGTTCAGTTTTAGGTACTTTATTCTTCTAAGCTTTGCATTTTTCGGGATCAAAAGTTTCTTTTTCTCTTTTCAGAAATTGTGTTTCATTAAATTAGTCAGTTAATTTTAATTTGAAAGAACTCACAAGCATTATTATTTTCTATATAAGTTTATCGTCTGTTGATATTATACTTTTAAAGTGATCAAACATTAATGTAGTAAGCACTCAAAAGTATTTGAAAAATAATTTAGTGAAATCAGCTTGAGATAATTAAGATATGTATATAGAAAATTTCAGATGAAAAATGATAACATGTGCTTCATTGTGTAATATATTATCGAAAGACATTAATAATTTTTGGAATAAAAGTAACAAATAAAGTATCAGCCATTTGTACAGAAATAGGTAAAAATTTGACACAAAAATAATTTTTATATCACGCCATTTAATATATTTCTAATATCTTATGCATCATAATGTACATTTTGAACAAAAATTTCTAATTACGAAATAAATGTCTTAACTTTGACATATTACATTTATTTCTGGTTCGAGTTAGTTTCCCTTTTTCTTGACGATATATTTAGTTGTATGTACTTTCATAAAAATATAATTCAAATTTCAACTAAAACGATAGTTAAGTTATACAACCAAGTGTGCGAATGCTATAATGGAAGTGTTATTAGTCTAATTTCTTAGACAACAATGCAATTATACAATTTTTATTTTTGTAGAGCAGATAATAAAACAAAAACCCAAACATTTTATCCTCTAAATATATGTATTATTCATGTATGTTTATGTCTGTTTCAATGAAAAACCCTTGGATGAGTCTACAGCAATGCATTTAAATGACTAATTGTTATCTATCATTCGTATACTCAATGTCAGGGATTCTTAAAACTGTTTATTTTTATATTTGCACCCCTTGCCACAAAGACGAAGGTTATGAACCTTGTCTCAGACGAATTTTCACTTTCAATTCAATTTTCACTTTCAATTAATTTCATTGAATACATATATATATTTATATATATAAGTGTAAAATATAACTACGAAAAGGAAACTAATTACAATAACAAACAATTGACGAAAAGAATAATAAAACATGGTAATATATGCATTTCTTTCTTCTAGGGATAGTATAATTATATCTAAATGGATTTAACATTTAAGAAATTCTAAAAAGCATTTTACGACATTAAAACAGGCCTATATGAGGATGTATTTATCTTCAGTAAAAGACTTAAACTGCTGTAGTATATTTCTCATAGCACACACACTAGAAACTTCAACGACTCTAATACATAGTACATATTTTTAATACAAGAAAAAGTACGGAGCGATGTACTATCACTGAAATAAAAAAAATTTCATCCAAGTTCATGGACTGCAAAGCAGTTCCTGGACCTCCGATTACAAAAATCCCGTTCTAGAGTGACATATATATTTTAGAAATATGACATTTCGGTTTAGTTAGCTACGATTTTTTGGGGGAGGTCACTGCAACACTGTTTTTATGGCAGTTTGAAAACTGTATAACAAAGCTATAAAAGTATTAAATCTTGTTTAAAAATACTGCAAAATATAACAGTTTATAAAAACGTCGTTACCACCATATTGTTATGTAGAGCAATGAAAGTTAGTGAATGTTACTGCGTGAATGCTTTTAATACACTTGAAAGCTCATGAAAGCAAAGAATTTCTTTTTAATAAAAGAGGAACTTCACATTTTCCTGCGGAACAGAATTATTCCATTTACTAGCGGAACAAAATTCTTGTACGGTTTTCTCAAATAACATTATCTTCAATCTTAAGAACTTCAGTAATTTAAGTTGCAGCCGGTTCCACCTACGATAAATCTTAAGCGTGAGGAAGAGCTAGCAGATCAGGAAACGTTCTCGTTTCCTTAGGTACATCAAGGTAAAATCAAGTATATCAAGGTAACGAAATGCGCTGTTCAGGATAATGTTCTCGAGTTTTTTCAAGGTAACATATTTGCATTTCTTGCAATGAGTATAAGAATTATTTCGAAGCTAATGATTGTTATGCATAGTTATAAAAACACACAAAAAAGAAATCATATGTTAGATGATGCATAGGCGAAATATACTGGATACTACCGGTTTATTACGTTGATATGAGAATCATAAAGAATAGCTATTTGCATGATTTTTATTTCTAGTAGGAATAATTTTAAAAAATTATCTGTAGAATTTTTATCTTGCTGATTCTCGAAAAAATAAGTTTATTATCACATTAGATTTAAAAATTTAGATGTTATGAGTTTAAGAAAACATTTTTGGAGGGGGTTAATTAGAAGCAAATTCTTCCATGAAACTTATAAGATTTCAAGGTTTTGTGAATCCACCTTCATATGAGGTAATGGCGAAACAACAGTAAATAGTAGCTTCATTGAAATAATCTTTAAGAGATATTCATTTTTAAAAATGACAACTTTTAGAATATGTGAGGTGTGTCATAATAAAGGTACAGGTGGGTGTTATGTAAACTTCACATGCAAACGACAAATGTCATGTGCATGTCTAAATACGTACATTTGTACAGTAATGGAGCTTGGTGTGATGTTTTGTTCATTAATCGGAGCGAGATTCATCGCAGATTACAGATAGTTTATGACCCGATAAGAAGAAAAGAAGTCAGCATTTAGAGCAAAATTTTGCAGGTGTACGAACAAACTTTGATGATGATCCGGTGAAGAAAAGAGGTTCACCAAGGACCTCACACATAGATGACAACTGCCCACTTGTTGAGCATTTCATTAGGAAAGATATGCGTATTAGAGAGGTAAACGGCATTCCTAAGAATTGTTTTCACGAAATTATATGCGACCTAAGCTTTCTCAAAGCTTCGCCTCACTGTTTACCGAAAAAACTCTCCGATGGGGGAAGGAAGAATCATACATCGGATGGGAGTTTCACTTCAAAATCTCATCCGATACAAACAGGAAGAGAATTCTTTCATTGAGAGCGTCATTACTGGAGAAGAAACCTCGGCTTACAAGTTAACCTCAGCTAAAAAAAATAAATAAAAAAAACGGTATATTTAGCGTCTCCAATTCAAAAATCAACCATGTGACATCGAAACCATATGACCCTCGTGTTCTTCCTACTGTTGAGTGAATTTCTTGAACCATTAACGTTGACAGATACTACAAAACTTTCCAGGCATTGTATATAGCTATAAGGAAAGGGCCTGGATGATTACACGAAATAAACCTTTTGCGTGATTTGCAAGATCCCTTACATGAAATCAAACCAAACACAGCGGAATTAGAAGGTGTTGCAACAATCTCCATATAGTAACACTTAGTTCCTCGTATTTTTATTTATTCGGATCTTCGAAATTTTTGTCGGGGAAATGCTTTGTGGATCAAGCAAAATTATAAGACACTATTATAAACGATCCTAAGCAACAATACTATGAAGGGGTGTTTTAACTAGTCACGCTTGGATATGTGATTGTTTATTAAAGTCTCATTGAGAAGCAACACGAGGGCTATTGGGGAAGGACCTTGTAATTTTGAACCTCGGTCGAGTGATGAGGACGACAACTGAGCTGACACCTACATCTCCGAACTTCCTCAATACGTCATCGACCAAATTTAACATGCATCAGCCTCACTACACGGTGAGGCTGATGCATGTTAAATTTAATGAAGCTGATTCATGTTAATCCTGCTCGGATAAATATTTTAACTTGTAAAGAAATTATGTCAAGAAATAAACGAAGATGTGTAGTTTTTATAGAATGCATCAAAAATTGTCATTCAATGTAAATATTACAGTAATATTAGCTTGCACCTGTATTATTGGTCACCGCTATATATTAATTGACTTATAATTCGATATATAACTTACTATTATTACTATATGTATTTTAAAATAATATTTTCGGCTATTAATTTGATAATATTAATATAGACGCCAAATATGAGTGTTAAAACCATCAAGATTTTAATTTATTCAGTAAGGGATTTTGAGAAATAATGTTGTAAGCATCGATCTACGATTGCGTGATACTGTAATTCTTTCCACCTATTTGTCAGCCATCTGTGATTTTTATATACACATATTATATTTCGAAGCGAAACTAATTTTACACTTTATTAAAGGTCATTAGAGATTAACACTAAGGTTTTCAACTTTTGAAACAACTCTATGGAAATTTTAAATCTAGATAAGTCAATAAAAAATAAACAGTAACATAATTCATATATATATATCACATACATATAAATATTTATAATTAAAGTGGTGGAGAATTTTTTTCTGTAACTTAAAACTTTTGAATATTTGAAGTGTAGTTTTTCTATGCATTTTCAATTCTAAGTCTTTTGTAAAATGAATTCAAATGTAATAAAACTTTTGCTGATTAGGCAAAATCTGTACAATTTTTCTGTAGATTTCTTTGGTACATTCGATAATTACTTTTATTAGATTTGTTTTGTCTGAACCAATAATTCTCGTTTCAAAATCATTCAAGACAAAAACCATTTTTATTTTCCATCATAAAATACATTTCAGTATACAAAATATCAGTTCAGAACAAAAAATGTAAAATGGACACTCATCAATATCTAAAATATTCAAAGCAAAAAGTGTTTAGTCATTTCCTTTGAAGCGAGGCTCAACTAGTTTCGTGAAAGACATTTTATAACAAAGGCTTTATTATACTAACAGTGTACATTTATATATTTTGTAGTGGTATCAAATATACTAAAAAAACATTTAATAACATGCAACATGAAAATGGAAAAGTTTACACATTCAATAAAAATCAAATACAAAATAAGACTTATATGAAATAAAATAAAAGGATACTCTAATCTCATAGATAAATATAATTTCACAACTTGCTTTATAATTAAGATATTTGTTTCTCTAAAATAAATTTTTAAAATGCAATTGAATAGATGTTTTCAAATAAGTATACTATATAACACTCTAGATGCATACAGAATTTGGTATATACTGTGTTGTATAAAATTTTTAGTTTTTAACACCAAACAAAATTTTATTATTTATAAGTTAGCACAAATTTTAAATAAAATTTAGTGAAAATTAGTGAAATCATTCTTTCTAAATGTAAATATTTTATTTATATCCAAAAATATTTTTTAAATTATTTTATTAAAATCAATCATATTTATCAATCGATAAATATTAATTTAAGATATATAATTTGTAATTTTTCCGGAAGAAATTTGTGCTGTTTAAATAAAGGTTTCCTTTTGTTCATTTTTTTATAACTATTTAAAATGGAATAGTATTCCAGTAGCTTAAAAGCTTATATAAAATGTCAGTGATTAACAGTGCTTGAAATGAAAATTTTATTTTAAGATGAGAAATGATTTAACTTAAACTACATATTCTCTTCATATTTTATTTTAAAAAATGTTTCTCATTTTTTAAATTCTATATTAATATTTAACCAGTATTCAATTTTTTGAAGCTATGTATAAAATGCAAAATGAATGAAATGCAATCTGGAAAATGGGATTTAAACGGGGAAAAAATTATGAAATCTTAAAGGAAAAATAAGATGAAATGCTCTTAGTATGAAAACAAAAATAACTATAGATATTTTCACACTGATCGAAAGGTTATTTATATTAACCTATTATATGTTATCTGAAATTACAATGAATGATGTGGTAAAACCAATGTTTGGCTCCCAGGAATCTAAAAATTGCTGTATTTATTAAGGAGTGTAATGCTATTTCACAGATGAAGATTTAAAGAGTACAATGCACGAACTCCGGAATAAGTTCAGCTAACATTTTAATAAGGTTACAGTAACATGCTCAACATTTATGATCAATGCATTATATATATAGATCCAATATAAACATACAAAAGAGTTCTCAGTTTTTCTTCCCAAGAAATGAACTGGATTCATTGTAAAAGCAAACACAGTTACATAAAAATTTATGAATGTATCTAGCTGCAACAATGCAAGTGTTAGTTAGTATTCTTTTGAATCTTCCCGTAGAATACAAAACAGACATCCAGTAAAAATCAAACAAAGAATCTGAAAAGAAATTTAAAAAGAAAAAGAAATCAAATTTTGGAAATAAAAATCAATTATAATGAACCAAATCACAAACCAAAAGTTGCATAATTTAAATGCAATAAATGTTTGAATAATTTATAATAATAATTACAATAATGTTTGAATAATATCTTAACTTTAGATAGCAATAATTCAAATTATGTAATCAATATCTCAAAGTATATCCACTTTCAATAAAATTGTTTCTAAAATTTGTGTGCCGTTATTTTATAATCTCTCATAATGAAAGGTACAAAAACTATAAAATGTAAGTAAATATGGTTTAATCTAAATAAAATATTCAATGTGATTAAACGAGTTGTAATTAAGTAATATAAGTATTTTTATAATTAGTTACACTAAATACTTAAACATTTAAAAGAAAGTAATACATAAAAATTCATACAATTTTAGATACATTTTATTCACTTTCACAGCTACTATATTAATTACAACTGATAAATAAAAATAAATTTTAAAAAAAACTATGAAAAGCTTATCAACTCTAAATATCTTGATAAAAATATATATAGAAGGAGAAACCTTTTAACTAGAATTTGAGGAATATTAATGTAGGAAATAGAAAGCAGCATCCTCTTTCCCTGTGATTAAATAATAACTTATTTTTGAAAATAAGAGAGGCTGAATCCAACAAATTTTCTCAGTGTACTTACAACAGAAACAAATCCATATACTTTTTTTTTAAATCTAGAGATAATATTAAAAAAAATTTAACTCATTCATATAAACATAATATCTATTTGGAAAATGCTGTTCTTTTCTAATATTTTAGCAAAAAAATTAAAGCATTTGGAAATTAATTAGAAGTTGATGCATAGATGGAAATTCATATTTGGATACATAGTAGTAAGTTGTAATGGACACACACATAAAAGAGCCTTGATGATGAAGAAATTGACTAATACTCTTCCATAGCAAGGCCTAATGTTAAAAACTTTTTTACATCAGATCAAAATTCTTAAGAAATGTATAATACTAAGAATTAATCATCAAAAGAAAGAAAATATATAATAAAGAAAAATGTGTAATTAGATATGTGACTAAATATATTACAATAAATTCTAAAATCAAACATAAAAACATGTTTAGAAGAGCCGAAGAAATATATACTTAATTACTTTTAATATGTTAAATATTACAAGTATTACTTTTAATTTAAATATTACCTACCTGTACTAAAACCAATCCAAGGGCAACACCACCAACTGCTCCAGCCTTTTGTTCCAAGTATCGACGTATGTTTTCCCCACAGCCCTTTATTTAAAAAAAAAAAAAAAAACTTTTAATATTTTATTTGAGAGCTTGGAATTGTATTTCACCATTTAAAAAATGGAATGCATTTATATATATATTATACAGGAAAATGTACAACTGATTCATTTATTGCTTCTTAATATTGCACTCAGAAGCAACATGAGAACTATTTGCCGCAGAACTTGTAATTTTGAAATATGATCAGGTGACAAGGACACTTCAATTGGCACCTCACTCTTCTAATTTCCACACCATGTTGACATAAGGACACTGAGCCCTGACAACTTTAATGTCCATCAGACCAACTATACAATGGGTCATCAGAGGAAACAAGACTGCTTATAAGCTCACTACTATGATCACTAAGCTACCGTGACCATAGAGAATTTGCAATGGTAAATATATAAATTTATTAAGAAAATGATCATGTTTCGAACAGCTTAGAAAACTATATAACAGATTTTTTCATTGATGCATCAATTAACTTTTCATATGTTATTGAGGTAACAAATCTACAAAATATGTTATGCTATAATGTTACACTAGCTTTCACAAAAATTCTTTTTAAAATAAAATTTCTCAAAGTTTCCAGAGGACTTGAATAAAACTTATAGAAAAACTAAACAGTTTATTTATAGACTGATGTATCATCTTAATTCATATTGTAACAGGAAAACAAAAAAATGACTGGAAACAGTGTGAAAATATATGGATTTTTAAAGCAATTTTAAGGTTATCTTCTAAATATATCTGTCTGTTAAGAAAAAAAATTGTGCAAGTAATTTTAATATTGCTGCGTATTGATATACTATTTTCATTTCTGTTTTTTTTTTTTCCTCCTAAAAGTACCTTCTCCCTTCCATTGCAAAATCTAATCTCGTAATTAAAATTTTGCAATGAATATATAGGTTTCCTGCTACACCTAAGCATCAAAATTTAGATTGCTTATTTAAACTCTTGAAAGTACATCAGAGCATTCCAACAGAGCCTATTCACACACTTTACAATGACATAAACAATATAACCAACATACGTGTATAAACACATTATTCGTTCTATCACTTGAGCAACTCTGCGGTATCGCATCTAGATGATAATCATTTTTGTCATAGCCTCCACAACATTCGAGCTAAAAGAAAATAAAATCGAGCTAGAATAAAATGTTTTCAGTAAACACAGTTTAAAAATTGTTCATTTGAATCATTTTAAAATTTATTTTCCAACTATACAGTAAAGTATGCAAAATTAAGGATTTAATTAGTATACTAGATATTAGAAGACAACAAATAATAGTTGCTAATTACATAACTGACAATGCACATGAGCGATACTTAAATTACAATCTAGAAAGTATACAGCTATTTTTTAAAATTACTTCACATTTCAATTTGAGAAAGTAGGTGAGTTAATTAAGTTTAAATTATTAACGAATTAACTTTAAAATTATTGACAGTAATGATTATTGAATTTCCTGAGCCTTGATTTCAGAACATGTAATTATTTAATAAATAGTTAATAATATCTTAAAAAACACAAACATAGAAAATTTTTATTATAGACTAGAAAAATATTTTCTGTTACAGTACACAAAAATATAAATAGATCCATATAAGATACTTTTAAAAAAAGGAACTCATTTAAATACCTTATTGAACTGTTATTAAATATACCTGCATCCTTCGAATAAAAAGAGATTTAAAAGCTTGCTTTTAATTTTATGCCATGCATAATCAATAAGAATGTTCAAGTTCATCCATGATCATGTCACCCACGCTTAATGTGTAAGCCCCATGGGAAAGAAAAATATCATTAGGGGGCCTCAAGGTTATGATGCCTGTACTTACTTAAAGAAGGTAAGTCTCTCAGGGCTAATACAACTCTAAGTATAGATAAATAACTAAGAATAATCATCTTAAATATTTTTAGTAAAACAATGTATCTGCATTTCATTTTAATTGTTTATCATTTTCTGAATTTAATTTAGTTATTGTTTTGTGTAGTATATCAGAAAAAGTAAGGAGTTATAAATGAATTATTATTATGAGGCACCTTCTGATATGCTTTTTCAAACAGGGATATTTTACAAAAAAAAAAAATTATTTACATGCAATTGTAATAACTCCACAAATCTCATTGCATCATAATCTTCACGTTGACTTTTATCGATAGCATCCTTAATTGAGTCAGTCAAAAACTTTTGAAACTGAAAATAAATAAATAAAATTATTATATTAATATCAATTTATATTATTTATCAAGAAGACCTAAAACTAGATTAAAATTGATCATAAAATGATCAAATGTAGTACTAATGTATTATAACTTGCTAAAATCCCAATTGAGCAAAAGAATGTAAAATTATTGCTAATGAAGGAGAAAAATATTAACATGAAAATACAATATATAAATACATAATAAAGCTAATGAAATTGTAGATAAAAAAAAATAAAGATTTAACATCCAATTGAGTTACTTACTTTTTCTCCATCAGCATGTTTCCAGACCAAACCAGATGCGGTTAACTCCATTAAAACAATTATGACAAGGATAACAAAGTACTATAAGAGCAAAAATTTATTATTTTACATTGTTACTCATTTATTATTTACATTGATGCAGTATACACACATATTTTTTTGGCAACTAGGCCTTTTTTGTTATAAATACACTAGTACAAATTTGGCGACAAAAGACGAAACTTGATTTATGAGCATATATTGTATCAAGGCTGACAATTCCACAGAAATTTCAGGATATTTCAAAATGATACAGCTAATCACATCATATTTTTCACTGATATTTTCAAAGGTTCATCAAACTTTAAGCAGCATGATACTAACATAATATAATTTAAAGCAAAAATAAAATTATTCATATCCTTTGCTCAAATGTTTGTCTAATAAAAATTCAAGTCTCATACAAATGAATGATACAAACAAATGCGCTCTCACCATCAAGTTGTTCTTAGATCAGTCTTCATTAAAAGCAAATCTTGCAGACATAAATAAAAGTTTGATTGATGTGCATGATTATAAATTATGTGTGAATTAAAAGAACTCAGTTGGGAAGATGTATGAAAGATTTTGTAGAGAATGAAATTAAAATCCAGTTGACGATGAATGTGAAATACATTGCAAAATGAATAGAGGAATTTTATTTTGTGTTTGTTGAAAAATAGAGAGAGTTCTTTTTATGTGTGATGCTCATCGAGATACAAGAGAGATAATTTGGTTTCGATGTGAGAGTACATGAAATGAAAATTCGGTTTTGATTCAACGATGAATGAAAGAGAAAAATCTGTTGTTGATTTCAGACATTTCATCTGGCCTGTCAGTAGGATGTATGCACTTTATACTAAGGATCTAATGGAAAAATAAATTAGTAAAAAAACTAATATCCCTTCTTTTATCATTGCCCAGAGTTAATGTTACTCCATATAAACTTGCCAATTTGTAAAGTGAGTAACTATTGAATTTTATGATGCATGAGTGAAAGCAGACTATGCTGCACCAAACATTCATTAAAATCTATATTAATTTAAAAAATGTAAAAGAACTAGTGGGTAAAAAAAAAGATGATAGGTTAAAATTTCAAATGTGGTATAAAAGGCCAATTTTACTTAAAAAAGAAACGTTATGGGGTGGTTTTCATCCACCAAGGTAATTTCTAGAATCACACCAAGAATGGGGGGCTCAAACAACTCAGAGTACACTTAACTTGTACTTAATAAATTAAACTTTCCATATAAATTACACATTACTAAGAAATGTAAACATGTTTTTATTTTTACACATAACAAATAGTTTAATTTAAAGAAAAATAAAGAACAATCAACAAAAAACTTCCAAAATGAAAAGTTTCAGAAGTATTTTAAATAAATGTATGCAGAATTCTACCACAAAAAATTGATAATACACCAATGAAATTTTTTGTAATATCTTGCATACTAAGAAAGTGTCAATATTTAGTTGCACGTCCTTTGGCTTTTATAATGGCCTCTAAACGTCATGGTACCAATTTGACCAACTTTTTGGTAGTATCTGAAGATATTTTGCCGTATTCTTACAATGCTTGTTTTAAATGGGGGTTTATATCTAATTTTGTGTTTTTGGATTGTTGTTCAGAGTGTGGCCCACAGATTTTAAATGACACTGATGTCGGGGGACTGTGGTGTTGTAACTGCTGTTTATGATGAAAAAGACACCACATTTTGATGTTACCTGCCAAGTGTTTGGGGTCGTTGTCTAGCTGGAAAATGAAATTTCCATCTAAACCCAAATTTTTAGAACTTTCCTTTAGATTGTTGTGAAGTATATCTAAGTAAACAATATGGTTCATAATGCCATCTATAAAAACTAAATTTTCTTCTCTGAAAGAAGCCATACAACCCCAAACCATGATGGAGCCACTACCATGTTTAACCGTAGGATGTAAATTTTTTAGATTCTAAGTTGTATTGGGCTTTCTCCATCCGGTGCAACGGTAATCACTGCTAAAAATGTTGAATGTACTTTCATCACTAAATATAACTTTCTTCCAAAAGTTATTGGTCTTCACTTTATGAGTTTTTGCGAACTCCAAATACTTTTTCTGATTTTGTAAGAAGATGAACAGTTTCTTTCAAACAATTACACTTTTATATCCAGCTTGTCTTATTACATTTCTCGCAGTTTCAGCACTTAAAATTTTGCCTATTATTTGAGAATTTCCTGAAGCAAGTTTGACTGCACTTACTTAAGGATCAATCTTGATTTCTTTCAAAATTTTCCTTTTTCTTCACGACATCACTCAGAATACCTTCCCTTCCTCTTCCACATTTATTTTCAATCAATCCCTCATTTTTAAATTTTACAATGATTTTCTGGACACAAGTGTGGCTTGTAACAACAATTTCAGCTATTTCACTATAAATTTTTTCCTTTTATAAATAATCTCAATACAAATTTCCTTACAGCAATACTGGTTTCTCTTCGAGGAGCCATTTTCCAATTGAGTTAGGCTTTAAGTTCATCTAACAAACTTAATTGAACAAAAATGATTGTTGAAAAGATTTAAGACAAGATAACACAAAATTAGATTAAAATAGAGTCAAGCAGAAAATATTTAATGGTAGTTAAACATATTTTTCAAAAGTGTATTCTAAATTTTTTGAGGAAAAAATCTGCATATGTTTATTTAAAATGCTTCTGAAACTTATCAATTTCAAAGATTTTTGTTGATTGTTCTTTATTTTTACTTTAAATTAAACAATTTGTTATGTGTAAAAATAAAACTTGTTAGCCTTTCTGCAATGTGTTATTATTTAAATTGGAAGTTGGATTTATCAAGTAAAAGTAAGGTATTATCTCAATAGTTCGTGCTATTGTACTTTTAATACAAAACAGTTCCCAATGAATTTTCTTTCCTTTGGATGTTGAACAGATGCACTTTTTGAAAGTATCCATTCCTTAAATAAAAAAAAAGAGAGAGAGAGAGAAGTGGAACATGCATCCACACGTTTCGCGCGGAAATAAAATTTTAAAAAATTGTAGTAAACAAAGCGTTGAGCTGCAAGCTTACTACTACTGATTGGATTATGAAGGGTATTGAGCAACAAAAGCAATAATCCCAAGTTTACAACCGACTCTTAACAAAACATAGTAGCCCACTAATAAGGGCCCAGCTTATTATTGTTCACAATAATAAAACTCATGCCCAACGCTACCAATCTTGCAATAATTATTTTCATCTAATTCCCCCATAACACTTAGCATTACGATTTAGACCATTTTAATTAATTCCTTTATCACTCCTTCAATAGCCTCTTTCTCAGTCAATCATCTCATTCCAAGACCTACATCATCATCTATTCAGCTTATCATTAGCTGCTTAATATCCTTCCTCTCCTCTTAAACAAATTTGCTGAACACCCAGCCAAACAGGAACCATTTTTACTTTTCCCTTCCTTCTTCTGATATCATATCATCAAAAAAGTTTAAGTAATATTTTATGTATTACTATTGTAATTTTACAATAATAATAAAAAAATTTTAAAAAAAATCATATAAAAATTATACTCTCCTCTTGCTGAAGATTAGACATAGTCTATGAAGGCATTGAGGGGTTAAAAAATTATGTAATTTTATCTTACGATAAGATTAGTAAAAAAATAATAATAGCAAATAAAAATAAAAATTAAATTAAATCTAATAAAAAATCTCATCCTATTTGCAAATAATTCATTCACTTTCCTTTCCCTTTTCTTTTATTTATGTTTTTTTAATTCATATGTGTATTAAGAACATTTTTAATATAATTGTTTTAATATTAAAAAAAATCAAGGCTTCAATATAATATTGAGTAAAGAGTCCACTGGACTGGCTCTCGCCACTATTTGATTGTTGTTGTAAAGCCGACTCGAACACTGATGGTGAAGAGGTAAAGCGCTCGTCTACATTACGAGAGTTTAAGGGTTCGAAATTCAATGCTGACAACATTAACAATCCACTCTAATGTGATTTGCGCATAATAACAGAACCCATCCATTACCATATTAAACTTACAATAATTGCTTCCACTTGATTCCAACTGAAACGCTTTCGATCTGTCCTAATCCAACTGTAATCAAACTCTTATCACTCATTGCTTCTCCCTACCTATTCAACCACTTAACTCTCAAGAACAATTCCTCTACCCCCTTTCCATAAATCAAACCAACTTTATGTTAAAGTGTAGGTAATTAAATAGTCTAATATATTCTTTGCTGTATTTATCCTTCCTTTCCTTTTTTAAACTCTTCGTCTTCATAATAAAAATCTTTTAAATTATCAAAATTTAACAGTGAAGCACAATTGTGTGAGGGTAGAATCATTTACGGAAGCGAATGTAAGGTTAAAAAAAAATTTCATCATGAAAAAATCTCAAATAATATATCTCATCTCTTCTCTCATCTTCTTTCTTTTTCCTATTTCATGTTAAATCATATGTGTTTAACACACATTTTAATATGCTTGGTTAACTTTTTGATAAATTTTATGTATATAAAAAAATCAGATTCAGTAAAGTTTCGTAATGACTGGCGCTCGCTAACCATTTGATTGTTGTTGCTGACTACAGATTCGTTCTGGTGTGTATTAGGCTATATCAGTATGTATGAGGCTAACTAAGAAAAAAAAAGGAAATGTTAACAGAAAAGGAAAATACATGGACGTGTAATTTGTCCATTTAAACCAGCAGTTCTCAACTACCTAACTACATGGTACGCAAAAAGAAACAGATAATGGCGGCTACCCAACCGAAAAAAAATATAGGTAAAGGTTTTTACTACAATTTTGTGGTTGTATTATTCACTTCCCTATCAAATAAATTTTCAAACAACCGGGGGTGCATCCACTGGACGAGCCCAGACTTCCGAGTCAAACAATACTACTAAAATTAGATGGCAAACTCGCTATCGCTCGTTTGCCGCTTCTGCTCAGTTTGTATTATTAAGTTTAAAAAAGAACAATTAGAGGTTTAAAGGTTTAAAATTTTAGAAGCTACTTAGCCTATTATAAGTTAAATTTAAGCTGGTGGAGGTGGTCAGCAGGAATGTTGACAGCAAGCTGAAACCAATTCCCGCTTACTCCTCGTGGAGGGGGGGGGTGCTACTTTGTTCGTTTTTAGTGATGAATGTCAATGAAGGTTTGAAGTTATTAAATTGGGAAAGCTTGGTGATAAAGTTTTCTATTTGTTCAACTTCTAGGTCGATGTGAATAACAAAGTTTCTAATGTACCATGGAGTTTTTGTCATGATTCTTAGAATTTCATTTTGTAATGTTTGTATGTGTTTCAGGTGGGTCGGGACAGCTGCCCCCAAAACAGGGGAGGCGTAGGTAACTGGGCGTAAAATCTGCTTATGGAGTAGAATTTTATTTTTAAGGGAGGAGTGCTAATTTGATAAGTGATACAAAGGTGGATTTTATTCTAAAATTTATCTTTTAGGTGTTTTATGTGCTTTGAATAAGTTAATTTTTGAATAAGTTTATTTTTGAACGAGGTGCAGACCCAGATATTTAACCACCAATACCTAGCTGAGTTCTTCGTCGAAGAGGTGTAGGTTGTGTGTGGAGGGGGGTTGTCTTCTTTTGTGGAACGGTATTGCTTGGGAATTGTCTATGTTAATAGCAATTCTCCAATGAGTGAGCCATTTCTCCAGGGTGTGTAGGTAATTTTGCATTGTTTTTTAATGAAGTTTGAAGTTGTAGCCCTGAATCAACACCGCGAAATAGTCTGCAAAGAGGCAAGTGCTAACACTGGCGTGGTATGGGAAGTCATGCGGGTACAAATTCTGCAAATGGGGTGAAAGGACCCCCGCCTTGGGGTGTGCCCGCATGAATTCGGCCCAATATGGAGTGATTTTTGTTTATTCTGACTCTAAAAGTTCTATTTTTAAAAAAAATTATAAATTATTTTGATGATGTAGTTAGTAAAATTTAGATTTATAAATTTGTAAATAAGCCCGTCATGCCACATTTTATCAAAGGCTCTTCATACATCTAAGAAGACCCCAATGGTATGACGTCTTAGGACAAACCCTTCGTTGATAATGTTAGTTACTCTAATTAGTTGATGTGTTGTGGAATGTCCTTCCCTGAAACTTCATTGCTCCGTAGGGATACAGTTTGAAATTGTTATATGATTTTTAAATATGTTTAAAATAATTATTTCGAATACATTAACAGTGTTGAAAAGCATACTAATTGGTCTGTAACTCTGCGGAAATTTTGGGTTTTGATGAGGTTTGGGGAGCATTATTACATTTGCAGATTTCCAGCAAGTGGGGAAGTGGTTATAAATCAAACATTTATTAAATATTTTAGTTAGGTGGGTTATTGCATTAAGGGGGCGAAGTTTAAGGACATAGTTGATAATATTATTCGGTCCAGAAGCTTTTTTTATTTGAGAGTTTTTTAATTATATTTATAATTTCAATTGGGTTGGTAAGAGGTGGTGGGGAGTCCAAATTCTGGTCTTTGAGGAACGTTTGAACTGTTTTTTCCACTAGTTCGAATGTGTGGTCTTCATATGGCTCAGAATTTTCTATGAAGGTGTCTTCAAGAATAATTTTGAAGACTAAGGCCTTCTCTTCATCTGTATAGACAATTCCTTGTTGTCCAAGAAGTGAAGGAAATTCTATTGGCTTTTTGGTTATTTTCCTCTGCATGTTATACGGAGAGTTGTCTTCAGGGTTCAATTGTTTTAGAAGGTTATTCCCAGTTTTATTTTTATGATTTTTGATTTGATTTATTTTTTACATTCATTTCTCTTGCAAAACAAGAGGGACAAAGATTTTTCTTCCTTCTGCTCGTCTCCGCTTAAGATTGGCACTTTCCTTCCTCGCAACAACAATCAAATGGTTAGCAAAGTGCTATTGAGACACTTTGCACAATCTAATTTTTTATATGCATTAAACTTATTAAAAAGTTAATCAAGTATATTAAAATATGAATTAAACTCATATGATTTAATATGACATAAGAAAATGAAAGAAGAGTGAAGAGGGAGGATATTGTATGAGATAAATACAGGCTGAGATTTTTTATGTTTTTTTTTTATCTTACTTTCGCCTCCGTAAGCGATTCTACCTTCACACATTTGTACTGGGTAGATCTCGAGTACTTGAGGCTAGTAAGTATCATTTTTTATAATGTAATTTTTTTTATTAATTCCGTGTGTAAGTTGTTTAAAATTATATTATTTCTTTTATTTGATTTTTTAAAAAAAATAATTTCACAATTAAATTAATTTTGATCATTTATGAAATTTTTATTATGAAGAGGAGGAGTTTAAAGAAAGAAGAAACGGAAGTAGAAAGACGGATAACAATTATTATATACAAACTATTTAATTTCAAACGCTTTAAAATAAATTCAGCTTGATTTATGGAGGGAGGAATTGCTCTTGAGAATTAAATTGTTAAATAAGTAGGGGAAGGGAGTGGGAGCAGTGTTTGGAGATTTGATTACAGTTGGGTTAGGATAAATCGAAAGTATTTCAGTTGGAAGGCTTATGGTTATGGAGAAATGAAATAGAAATAATTATTGCAAGTTTGATGCAAGTGGTAATGGATAGAGAATATTTATTAGAAATAAATAATTGAATAATTGAAATAATAAATTAAAATATTTATTGCAAGTGGTAATGGATAGATTACGTTGTTATATGTAAATAAAAGCTGGGATCTAATTAGTATGATTATTTAGTTTAAAAAGAAGAGTCTGGATAGATAGTTGAAGTGTCTTTTAATTTGAAGAATTTTAAGATCCCTGTGTATGAAAAATTTCTGACATGTCAAGCAAAGTTAGTTTTTATTTTTTACAACGTTTTTCTGAATTTCACTTGGTGTGTGTGTGTGTGTGTGTGTGTGTGTGTGTGTCATCAAATTTTCGATCGTTAATTTAATCAACTTCCCATCAAGCTAGAGTTTTGAAATTTTGGGAATCGTTCGTACTCGCCTAACAATGCAATATTTATTCGTTTGCGACAAGTTTTAACTAATATTTCAATAATTTTAATAAGTCAAAATATTCTTTCCTCCAGGCGCTTTTAGGATTCAGGGAAAAATTTCTTTCCCCCTCTGGGAGCACCGGGCACTCCCCACACCGCATGAGGTTATCGTAAATCTTTTGTACTCACAAAGGGGAGATACTATCTCCCCTTTACAATCTCCGAGATAGTAAGGGTTGCTGACTTTTAGTCAGTAATCATTCGCAAGAAAGAAAGTTTCCAATATTAGGAGCCATATCTTATCACAATAATTTTTTCTGAATTCTGGTTCCTATTTTTTTTTTTTTAATAGAATGACTTACAAACTTTCAAATGCATGTTTTGATTTTATATTATGAATTTTTTAATACGCTCACAAATGTCTCTTTTTAAGTAAATTTTAAAGATAAAATAACTAACAGTATTAACTAATATTTCAATAATTTTCTCTAATAAACTTTGCCACCATATAAAAACGTTGCTTTTAAAAACGTTGGTTTTTATATCGAATTATTAGCAATTTGTTTTGCAGGGTTTGGATTTTTTAATGTATGGGGGAGCCGCTTGGCCCCACACGGGAGAAGGGTATAATAGTATTGGTCTGATTATTTGTTTGAAGTGCAGGATTTTGTTCGAGATGTGTGTGGTGAGTACTGAGTATTTACCTGTTAGTGGGATGCTATTGTGGATTTTCTACCAGCTTTAATAAATGAATTGTATGCGTTTTCTGAAAGTTAATTTGGAGTCCAGGAACACTCCAAGATATTTGACCTCAGCGTTCCATGAAATATTGGAGTTAAAGAATTTCAATTTGGTTTCAGGGGGTGAAACATATCATTTTCTGAAAAATAATAGCTTTGGTTTTGTTAGTGTTTGTAGCAATCCGCTAAAGGGTCATCCATTTTTGAATTTTTTAGATGTGATTGTAATTTTTTGATGACTTTAATAGGTTTTTATCTTGTGTGATGATTGCTGTATCATGCATGAAGATACAGATTCTATAATAGAGACTCTGAGGGAAGTCACAAGTGTACAAAGAATAAACATGGGAAGAAATGAAGGGCTCTTGGAGGATCTCGGCCTGAAAATTGCAAATTACAGGTAGTTCGTTGTTAAGACCAGCGTTGTCAAGAAAGACACTGTTTTTGAAATGTTTATTGACTATGACAATTAAGTTCTAGGGGGAAATAAGTTTAATGAGTTTGTAAATTAACCCATCGCGCCAGAGGAGGTTGAATGCTTTTTGAATGTCCAGGAAAACACCCCCAGAGATTTGCCTACAGTCGAAGCCTTCAGTTATGGTATTCATAACCCGAAGAAGCTGAGGAGCGATGCTATGGTGGGATCTGAAGCTAAATTTAGAATCGGGTAGAACATTATTAAATATGATGTGGTTGAGTAATCTGTTTAGGAGGACTCGCTCAAAGAGTTTTGGGATGGAATTAAGAAGATCGATAGGGAGGTAATCAGAGGGAATGGAATGGTTTGGGGATGTTTGGGGGAAAAGGATGATAGTAGCGTGTTTCAATTTTTGTGGGAAGTGTGCAAATATGAGACATTTATTGAAAATTTTTGTTAAATGGGCCAGAGTATTGGTGGGAAAGAGTATTGGGCGAGAGAATTGGTGACTGCTTGGATGTGAATACGATCCTCTCCTGGGGCTTTTGGTTTAATTTTTTGATAGTATTAGCTATTTCTAGAGGGAAGGGAAGTGGGGACTATTTGACTATTTCTCTGGGGATTCAATACCTACGTCATCAAATGGAAATGCATTCTCTTGGAAAGAGGTTTCAAGGTTAAGGGGATCACTTCACGCAAAACGATCAAAAAATCGATTTTTCAATTTTTTTTTTTGAAAGCGAAACTACAAATCTTTCTGCGTCAAGTGCAATTTAAATTTTTGTTGTAGCTAATTTAGAAGTATTTTAGATATTTTTTTTAAAAAGTTGTTTACATGTGTCAAGACCCAAAACAGCTGATTGCCACGCCCCATTTGAAACCAAAAAATATTATACTTGTTGCTTTCCAGCCTTATCAAATTATTTTAAATTCATGAAAACAATTTACTTCGATCAGAAACTTGCTGAGGAAAGAATTGAAGTGAATAGTAACAGCAGTTTATTTACATTTCAACGTTTGTTATCGAATATAACGATTGATTAAGCTGTACCGTTGGAGGTTGACTATTGAAAGTTTCGTGCATTGCGTTTTGAGTGTGGCGAAAGATTTTTGACTTTTACGCCATTATTCTTCAATTTCTTCAAGTTTCGTTCAATCCTTTTTGCATTTCTTTATTTGCCCACAAGAAGTGAGGTTTCTAATATTTGTTATACCAGCATTTTGGCAAGACTATCTTTATTTATTTCTTTTTTCGTAACGAATAGACCCAATCTGGGTCTTTCGTATATTATGACTACAGATATGGCAGAACAGTTGTCGTCTCCTATGGAGATAATGATAGCGACGGGAAATGAAAAATTCTTCAAAACAACCTTTAGAGATAAAACGAACTTATAAAACGAACAAAAAGCAAGAAAATATCCGAGATTAATATTCTACTGGAAAATACTCAGGGACAGACTCCCATTCCGAAGATTAATCCCCTAATATTACACACAGAAATTAAGAGTAAAATTTCAAATCATTCGAACATCCTACGCATGTCCATTACCAGAAATGGTAAAATTAAACTTTCTACTACAGACCCTGTGTGTGCAGGACAAATTTTGTCAATAGAAAAAATATCCAATATCTCAATTAAGACCAACGTCATACGGGAAGGAATCTCTTCTAGATTTCTCTTCTTCGGAATTCCGGTTAATGTAACACTGACAGATTTAGCCACAGAATTACAAAACACAAACAATATAGAGATAGCAGAGATACGTCGATTTATCAAATCCGGGACAAGTCCAGACATTTCCCCAGTATTGATAGCCATACTAGGAACAATATTACCAGAAAACATCAAACTCTGGTTCATAAACCATAATATTCAACTTTTCGTCGATAAACCTGAACAATGTTCTAAATGCTTTAGTTTCCTACTCCAATCACGATTTTGTCAAAAACCTGAAACGCGTAAATAGCGGCGCATCTCCTACAAGTGAATGTACAGCTATTAAAAACTGTATCAATTGTAAGGTAAACCATCCAGCTAACTCGCCACAAAGCCCTGTATATATCAAAGAAAAGCAAATATTGGAATTGAAAAGCAGGCAACACTTAACACTACCGGAAGCAAGACGAAGATTTCGAGCTACTAATACTGAAAACTTTTCCGCGGTATTAAGAAATCAGTCACAAGCTGATAATGTGCAGGAAATCTTGATGTTGTTATGAATTGTATTAAACAATAGTTAGAGATTTGTCAAGTTCTGAGCTACTCTGTAGATGCCTACATGGTAAAACTCAATTTTATTGAAAGTTTAAATAGCATCATCTGGTACATAATCCATAAAAATGTATATGTAGAACTAGGAACTTTAAAAACTGGAGTATATGAAGCAATATCTCTACTTAATCAAGGATTCATTACAAAATTAAAAGTTTTAAATTTATTAAATGTTCAACCTGGATTTTATACTAGTCAAGCATTACAAGAAGCAGATCGTGTTCGCATAAGGAAAGCAGAAAAGACAGTTTTACAAAGAACCAAAAACAGCTAGAATTAAAAAAGGCTATTAAAATATATACAAGAAGATGATCTAGCAGATGACTCAAGCAATTCAAGCTATGGTGCTGGTATCCATCAGTGAATGGTAAGTTTGTACTTTAAATTGCATTTTCTCAAAAGTGTAAATTTCAACACAAAAGGAACATTTTTAAAAAACTACTTATCTTATAGTTTTGAAACTTGGTGCATGCATTACTAGTACATAAAGAAATATTTTAATGAGAGATTTTGTCAAAAAAATTTTAGAGGTTGAAATGTGCACAAATTTTCTTTGTTTTTTAACTTTTCTCGTGTTGCTCCACATAATAATTTTTTTTTAAAAAAAAAAACTAATTGAAATTTCAAAAAAAGCTCTCATTAAAATATATATTCAATAAATGAACACAAAAAAATTGGTAACTGTACAACCAGTCAAATTTTTAAAAATGTTCTGACACCCTTAAGGCAAGCAGATCAGCTTTTTCTTTGGCAGAATAAACAAGGTCATTATTACCAATTAGTGGAAGGATGTTAAAATATTTTTTATAAGCTTACGATTGATATTAAAGAGTGAATTTTCTTCTGTGTGTGGTTGTCTCAGAAATTTCCCTCATTTTTTGTTTTTAAAAATGCGAATTTAATTTTTTATTTGATTTTTGAGTCTATAAATGATGGGCTGTGAGGAGGGTTTAGATATCTGGTATTTTGCCACAGTTTTCTTTGTCTATTTTGTTCTTTAACTAAGTCTTGTATGTGTGGAGGAGTCTAAGAGGGAGAGTTTTAGGGATATGGCTGCATTAATAGTCTTATGGATAGCTCTAGTAAAGGAGGATAGGCTGTTGTCTAGCTCATTAATGTCATTAACGGGGGGGGGGAGGGATTTACATTTTATATTATGATAGATGATATTTTGATATTGGATCTAGTTTGTTGAGGTAAGAGTTCGAAGGGAATGGTAAGAATTTTATTAAAGGATGTCTATTAAGATGGGTTATGGCAGCTGGGGAGTTTGTTAACACTATCTATATTATAAAAGGGGATATTTTTTAGAATTGCAAAATCTATAACAGAGGTGGTATGGATATCATAAGGAAAGTGAGTAGGAAAATCAGGGGCAGCTTTGATAATTGTAGTTGTAGCAAAGAGTGTCTATTAATTTGCCGGATCTGTTTGCCTTTCCTCTATTCCAGTTGGGATGTTTAGCATTGAAATTATTGATTAAAATGCCAGAGGGGTTATTTATAAGAATATTATGGAGATTATTAATGTTGATGATATTGCTTGAAGGGTGGTACATTGTAGAAAAATTGATTATCTTTTACATGGATGTGAGTGACGGTATTTTCTGAGATGGTATTTCCGATAACCATATGATGACGAATTCTTTTTTTAAATTAAAATGGCTGTTCCCCCACCGTAATGGGTGGTTAGTATTTTAGTTACGATGTATAGTATTTTATATATAAAAGCGTCAGGTTGGTTAATATGGCTTTCCTGGAGTGCCCAATAACATCGGGGTTGTAGGTGTCTATAAAATTTTGAAATTCACATATATTTTTGTTTTTATGCCGTTGGCATTCCAACTGGTGATGAGAAGGAATCGGGGCAGTAGTTTGAGCTATTGAATGTTACGTCCAGGGGTTCATCATATCTGTAAACTACATTGAATGATTTTTCTAATTTGGAAAAGATGTTTATTTCTTTATTCGTGAACACTGCTCCCCGATAAATTTGAAAAGCTGGAATGTTTGGGATATTTTATTGAGACTGAAAATTTGGAATACGTTTTTAATATCACCCAAGAATTGGTTATGCTATTATCTAATTGTTATTATCGTTAGGGAAGAGGAAGTTTGGTTAGGTTTCTTTTGGTTGTTATTGTTTTTTGCACACACACCCCGTCTTCTCAAGATAGTAGCCGTTTGAGGGGGGATTGAAATTCATAGAATTTTATGGCCATCTAGAATAGTTGGCTGTTTGACTCCCACTACAATTATTGCATTTAGGAGGGCTATTTTTTGAATTAGTGTATGATCTGGTGTCATGATTTCCTGCGCATTTTAAGCATTTGAATTCCTTTGTGCTGAATCGAGAGTGTTAGAAGAAACTTTGGCAACGATAACACTGATTAGTTGTTCGTCGTTTGAGCAAATATTAGATTTTAACTGCAAACTGCCAATATGTATTTGAAAGATGTATTTATTTGCCTCATTTTTGGGTACATTATTAAAAACAGAGGATGGGATTGGCTATTTTCTTAATCTTAAAACTGTGTGTGAGGATACATCTAAATTACTCTCAGTTAATTCCTGTTTGATTTTCGTTGCGTCAAAATTACTGGGAAGACCTTTAATTACTATTTTTAAAGATTCTTTCGTTTGGCATTTCAAAAGTATGGGATTCAATTTTTTGTTTAAAGTTATAATTCTGGATGGTGGAAAAGCTTCTATAGTTGTAGGATAAACTTTAAAAATTTTATTTATGTAATTTCCTTTAAGATCAGTATTAGTTATCATCATTAAGGGTTTAAGCATTTCAGTAGGATTCTCGGTATTAGAGGTCTTTGGTAAACACGGGTGACGCACTCCCGGGACACCCTAGCGATCCTTCTCTATTTTCGACCCTCCTTCTTGTCAACCATTTTTACCTTTTTTTTCAACTTCACGTCTAGACCACAGTTTAATCTTGTTTGGCGCAGCATAGCCATATCTGGCTCTTACGCCAATAAACTTTACATTCACTCACTCACTCACTCTCGGTATTGGAGCTAACTATGGGAAGGGTAGCCTTTTCCCCTTCAGTTAAGCTACCTACATCGCGGCTTACTTATATTAGGTGTTTCAGATTTAATTGTTGATGCATATTGGGTTGTGCATAAAAATAAAGAAGGAATTCATATTGTATTTAGCTTTATGTCGTGGATATTTATATTGAGGTAAGAAGAATGGATGGTATTTGAAGTGTTACTTAATTACTTGTTTTACGTGTTTTAATTTTTATTCATGTATAGAAGATTGTTCTAAGACCCCTTTGTGTTATATATGGAGAAATATTAAGCAATGGTTCAATGAAGCCTCCTATATTGATACTGTATTTGCTTATAAGTATCCTGAATGCAAAGATAAAGATGTCACGCTTATTTGACTGTTGAAACTACAGACATCTGTAAATGTGAAAATAAATTTTGAATCTCCAAAATTTCTTCTGTCAAAGCTACTGAGACATCTTACTACTTTAGCTACGATTTATCTAGATGAGGTTAAAACTACACTATTAGTAAAAATATTTTACCATGTATCAAAGATACGTCAAGATGCATGCTTCAAGAGGAAATTGTTCATAAATTAAGTTTAATACCTTTGCTAAATAAAACGGTTGCAAGAAGAATACAAGATAATGTTGAGAACTCATTCATAAAGTTGTGAATATTTTTCTATACAAGTCGACAAAAACATCGACATTGCCCAATATTCTATTCTAATCATAATTGCGAAGTACCATAAGGGAATTAGAAGAAAATTTTCTTATTTGTCAAGCATTGAAAGGTCGTACGACTGGCAATTCACCACAAATGAATTAAAGTCCATGGATGGTTGCTACTCAGCTCTTCGTGCAGACATAGAAGTAGTTGCTTCCAAAATAAAATGGACTCATAGCTGTATTCCCTGACATAGCATTAGATCAAAACCTTTTTTGATTCCAGATTTGTGTTACTTTCATGATGAAGCGGTCAAAGTTGTCTAGTTTTTAAGGGGAATCCTACGAGCTCCAGATTGCTTAAATTGCTGTATGAAGGCATGAACAACCTTCATAACACTTTGCTTTTGCACACCTAAGTTAGTTGGTTGTCCCAGGTTAAAGTTCAACACAAGCTATCTCTCTTTTGGGAAAAGCATGCTCTTAAAGATCTTGAATACAGGACTCTTTATTTTGAATGGCTACAAAGATTTGCATGCCAGAGTGATATTTTCTATCAAATTAATAAACTCAATCTTTCAATTAAAAACGTATCATATTTCAAATTGTTGACAGAATTGAATTCGCGACCTATTTTTATTTTTTATTTTTGAGCAAATTGCGTTAAAAAAGTACAACTTAAAGTGTTCGTAACGTTTCGCAATTTCTTGTCATAAGTCGTACTAAATTTAACAATCGGTGATAAGATAATTCAACACTTGGTATGATTAAAATCCTCGTTTGAAAAATATTTTTCTGAGCCGGAAATTGGTGACGGAGGATGCCTAATCCTTTTAAAGAAAAGTATTTTGGATCGTCTTCTTTGTCGATTCCTGAAAACCGAAACGTGCATCAGATAGCAATCTGAAGAGCCTCTTGAATGGCCGAATAGTGGTCCTTAGTTAACATAGGTTTGGGGGACAAATGCAGTGAACTTTCTAAAAAATAAATAACTTTTTTTACTTCCGTTTATTAGCACTGAGCTTGTTGAATGGGTGCTGTTCTCATATTTTTACAGTAAATTTTTCAAGATTTTGCAGTTCAATACATTCTCAACGCGGGGGGGGGGGGGGGGGGGGGGGGGGGGGGGGGGGGGGGG
>BMAW01129013.1:259382-293605 GCA_019974015.1 Nephila pilipes | reverse complement strand
ATATATATATATATATATATATATATATATATATATATAAGTATAACGATAAATAAAAATAAAAGTATAACAATAAATATTACGGATGATAATTAAAACAGTTCTCGTGAGATTAATGAGCCTGGTAAGCTGTCAGTAAGTATACGGCTTCATTTTCGTCAGTTAAATTTTGAAGTCACCTCAATTAGTTATTTATAATCGACTTTATTTACTAGTTGACAGATTTTTTTTCTCTAGCTAACAGATTATTTTACCTTGGAAATCTTTGATCAATTAAGTGCTTTAAATAAATCTACCTAAGAAAATAAGTGCTGTTTTGCGAATCAATGTCATTGGCTCGTAGGAACTGCTATGAATTTTTAGGAATTCAAGCATTAATTTAGAGTTCTCGCAACCGATTCAAACAAAAACCTTTTGGCATTAATTGAAACATCTGAATGAAGCAAAAAGTGATTTAAATGACTAGTCTTTATAATTTCCAATACAAATACATCTAAATATTCAGTCGTTTAGTAAATTGTTTATAATTTTGTTTTGATTTCATACTGTGACGTTTTATTTAGATGATTTTTCAGACTATATTGTTAACTTATAAGCTTTTCTACTAAATATTAACAATGAAGGACACAACACACTTCAAATATATCTAGAACAACTTATTTTGAATAAATAAAAAGTTCTATGCAAAGTTTTGCAAAGATCAGATTTAGCCATCCAAGATGCGTTTTTTTTTTTCAATTATTATTAAATTACTCAATTAAATACAGTAATTAAAGTAAGCAATGAAATATTGAGAAATGGTCAATAGTAAACTTTTAAGATATTGAAATTAAAAGAAACGATAAATTATTAAATATATTTAAGCTAAATGTAATAAAAATTGAAGTAATGGATTAAAAAATGAAAAGTGATCTGGTACGCAAAAAGTGATCCACCTAAAACAATAGCCCCTTAGATGACTAATAAGCTAAAAATTCCCACAGTGATCTATCATCGCCGGAGCTCCATCATTAGATACTGAAATGGAATTATTCAAAGGCATATTTTTATTTCGAAACCTCTGTCATTATATAAAATATGAACTGTTTATTAGTATTAAGCTGTAAGTATTTAACAATAGTGATTATTGGCATTTCCCCCCTGCAATTATGAATCACATTTATGCTAAAAGGGCTTAATCACCTTGCAAATTTTATTTATCAAGCTGTAATCAAATATCTCAATGTTATCAATGAATGTTATCAGCTGTTATCAATGTTTTACTCATGCATTCTCACATTAACTAAGAATCTTCAATATTTTGAGAAATTTCGTTAATATTATTTTTTTGTACTATATCCTTAATTCGCTTGCTAATATCAGACACAGACTTACGTAGAATATTGTAAATTATTTCATATGTAGTCGATGCAAGCCCGTTTGTTTACTACTGCGACATTTAATGGAATAAATGCAATAACTGTAAGTTGCATTTAATTCTGGAAAACTTCAAAAGAATATCAAAGTAAATTCCATAAAATTAAATTTTTGATTCTCTAGGGAATTATTTTGGGGTCATAAACGTAATTCTTTTTAGCATAAACAATAATTTTAGCATAAGTCCTTCTTTTCCTCAAGTTCTATAAATGTAGACGAAACTAATACCACTTTTCCAAATGAAACATGTGCCCACCACGAAGCACAAAAAAACATTTTTAAGAACTACTAGTTTACAATGTGCACGTAGTGGCTACAATATATATTATATATATATATGTGTGTGTGTGCATGCGTGTGTGTGTGTATAGTGCATTTTATATAAATAAAGTAATATTTTAGGATAATTTTTTTTCCCCTTACACACGAAACAATAAATTCACAGAATGGCTTTAGAGATTTTAAAAATGCTTGTGACTTTTTTCTGATACGAAAATGAAAGTGTCGGAATAAATGTATAAATGTCTCTTATATATATATATATAAATTATTACTTCTTTTATTATCTCAATTAAAAAATTTGGAGGAAAATGAAGTCAAAACTCATTTTGCTTAAAATAATAAGCAAAAATAAGTTTCTATTTTAAAATCTAAACTTACCATAAATATTACGCTTTAAGTTCTAAAAGATAGATATTTTTAAATGCTTTACATTTTTAACATTTATAAGATACCAAAGCAGAAAATTATTATAAATGCATTACATCTTTTGAGATAAGTTAAGTGATTTTATTATTAATCGGTATTTAGATTTAAATCTTTTAGCATTCAAAGATCAAGCAATGTAATAAAAATTAACAATATATAACGTAATAAAGGCAACAACCAATTATCTTTTTTCAAAAACTACAGCTTACAGCTGAATTAAGTCTCTTTCCAAAAAATATTTCAAGTCTATCCTTGGTCGAGAAATACCAAAGGAAGAAACATAAATAGATTCCTAATATAATAAGGAACCACCCTTCTTAGAAAAAAATGTCATATAAAACTTGCGTATACCTTATAATTTGATAAAATAACAAGCAAAATAAAAATACTATTTTTTCCACATCCAGCTCATGAAAACATTTTTTAACAACTGTAAAAAAAATGGCCGTTTTATAATGCAATGTTGTATTCTGAGTGAGTAATGGATGCAAATATATACATATTTTAGAATAATAACTTAACACAGTATGAAATACGATAAAACATATTTTTGGTGGTTCAAGTCTCTTCTAAACTGGATTCTCACTACATTTAAATTTAGCAAAGGGGGAAAATGTGGACATTTTTAAATTTATTTTCAAACATTGGTATTTGATTTTTTTAATATAATTTGATAATTGTATGTGGCTATATGTGCTGGGATTATTGATAACTGAAACATTTTTATAGCTTAATTTCATTCAATAAATGCGTATATTTTAAGCATCTGAAAATTTCTTCCTTATTTTGAACTGCTACGCTATCACTTATCGGTGCAACAACCGTTGATCCTACAGTCAGCATGAAAACACGAAACAGTCAGCATGAAACATAGGAAACGATTCATCGTTTCCACCTCCAGAAATGATAAACTCGCCTTCAGTTTTATCTCTACGTCAAGATACAGATAGATGTGCATTCCTTCACCTTGTTTGATTTGACAAATAAAATGGAGAAATGCTTGTTATATATTTTCTTGTGTTAAGGTTCATGATAATGATAACTTACCAATTTACCCGCTTCTAAATTCTGTGAGAATAATCTTTCAAACATTGCATTTGTATGATTATAGTATTTCTCTCGAAACGAGAATTAAAATAAATTGTTCATGAAGAATGACATGTCATCAAAAGATAACGTGAAAATACTTTATTTAATTAATATTTGAAACTTTAAAAGCCAGTAATCCAAATACTTCTTTGATAAGATAAAAGTTAATATACAACAAGTTGGTTTAATTTAATTAATGCATTACATAAACCATTTTAGTTTACTATTAATCAAAAGGTAGATTTAAAATGAGCATAGTATCCCTAAGGTAAGTCATTTTCCATTGATATGTCTTTTTTTTAAAAGAAAAAAAAAAATAGGATTGTCGCACAATGATTTTTCAAGGACTGTTCTTCAAAATTAAAAAGCCAACGAAACGAATTTTGGCCTATTATACCTTTCATTGTTTTTTTTTTTATCGATTTTTGAAAAAAAATGCACCATAAATGTATTACATATATTTTAATAAATATTCAGCTATCTGGCTTTATGGATAGTATTCATCAAAAAACACGAAATGGGGGTAAACCATAACTAAATACTTATGTACTTTTTGTGAAGAATATAAAATTGAGCAAGTCACTTATAATTTAGAAAGTAACAAGAGGAATATTATTTTAACAATTTACATGAACTTTTTGCACAGAATAAATTTATATATGCTCAATAATAACATATAATATGATGTACCTAAATAAACAGCGAAAAAGGAACATTATATAAATTAAGGTTAATTGATACATATTATTTACATCTCTCATTTTGAAATTTATAAAAGAAAAATTACACTAAAATTTAAACTTTTACGACCAAACACCGAAACACACACTTTCAAAGAGGTAAATAATTTGAATTCAATACTATTAAATATATTATGAGCTTTAATTTAAATCTATAGATAGCGTAAAATTTAAAAATATTAAAAAGTCCATTAAAGATTTACAAAAATATTTTATCATAGGATATGTAGATAAAGTACCCCCTGATAATTATGCCAAAATATGCAAGCATTATTGCAGTAAAATGATAAAAAAAAAAAATCTTCGAATATAATAATGCTTTTCCCGAAACTAAAATCAGTAATATTAATAACAGACTCACAGGTATTCTATAAAAATAGGTAGCTAAATAATAATATTAAAACCCTCTTTCATCTTTTTAATATATAAACTTCATAAATATCCTATTAAGTGTAGAGTTGTTACAAATGGTTTTCATACATATCTTACAAAATTTGGTAAATTTCTACGTTACTTATTACAAGATACAATCGATAGCCTCAATAAAACAGTTATTAAAGATAGTAAATATATCTTTCAATACTTACTAAACAAAAATATTTAATCAATACATTGCTTTCATATTGCCACAAAGCTTAAAAGCACCTTTCGCGCAGAAGCAAAGCGCTCGTCTACAGAACTAAAGTTCCCGGGTTCCAAACCCAGTGCTGACAACCATTAAGGATTCCCGTTAAAGTTTTGTTTAATTCTTTACGTTTCCAGAGCAACGTTCTGGAATATTCTCATCTAATATAAAAGTCCAATGCTCTCCTCCAAGTGTAGCTGCTCTTAGTTAATAAATCACGTTATTCCGTTCATCCTGCTCCATTATCTAAGTGATAATAACATAAGCACTGCTTGGATGTTTGCTTAAACCTGATCCTAAAAATACCAAATAAGGGTAAGGACGAGAAATTCAGAAGGGGAAAATGTTAATGAATTTAGATTCTCCCCACACACAATTAAGTTGCAATATTTGTACTAAATAAGGTTTATACATAAGTCAAATCAGGTTTCATAAAACTTCTATTTTACAAATAAATAACAAACCTAGAAAACTAAAAAGAAAAATAATGTATATAAATTTGTATTTCTCCTTATAACATTGATGTGAAAAACTTTTGTGCAGAGATGGTTTATTTGTCTGAAACAACCAATTCATTATCAAAGTTTATAAAAAATTTGAAGCTTAAAAGCATTACTTTTAACTCTATTGATATTGCCTAAAAGTTAGAATGTTATATTTTTCATTTTTATATAATGTAAATGAATATCATCAATGAGTTATAATGTATTAAATGAACTTCCCTTACGTATTATAAATAATATGGATGTACAAATTCTTGGAATTGTGCAAGTGTTTACATATGTTTAAGGGCATTTTTGTTTTTGGAATTTATCTGCCTAAAATTTCAGTTAATTATTAAAAAAACGACTCGAATTTTTTTTTCACATATACAAATGTTTATCTATTCTTAAATCTGATAACCATAAGGAAATACATTCAAAATATCACTTTTAAAAGAAAGCCTTTTTACGTGAGAAATACTAAAAGCAACCTCACATAATATGAGTCATTTGCAACTTTAGTTGATATTTTAACGCCTAATTTTAAGTATTTTTTTATTTAAAAGAAAAATAGTATCTAATAAACATTGTTTTTTTTATATTTTTGCATCCAAATTTTTCAGAATATTCTCTAACTTGAAATGAATGTAGAAAGAAGAATTAACAATACATGAAACCTGAGATTTTGTTAGAAATTTAATTCTACAATATTTTAAAGGCTATTTTCTACACATGACGAAAAGTTATAAACATTTTTTTTATGTTTCTTTTGGAATTTTGAATGCTAATAAATATGTATAGAACATATTGCAAAAGTGTTGAGGAAACAGGATATATTTTTCTTCAAAAGTCCAATTTAAAAAAAGTTTGATGGAAGAATGAAACAAAAAAACATGCTAATTAAAAAAAAAGTGTTGAATATATACCAAAGAGCAAGACAAACAAATTGATAGCTTAAAATCACCCACAACTAAATAAATATTATGCTATTCGTATATTTTTTTTTATTAATATTAACTATTTTTAAACTGTCTGGTTATTTATATAAGTTGGTTTTCTGCATTATCTTAGCAAGTGATTGTATTTTTTTAAGAAAAGTTCCTGAGATGCATCTACTTCTTAATTGGTGCCTTCGATTTGGGTAGTTGGTCGTGAAAAGCCTTTATCCCTGAATAAGTACTAAGTTCACTTCAGAAGTTAACTGGGGGGGGGGGGCCAGCGTTGGATTAGTCACTCAAATTGGACACTTGCTAGTGATTAGTGCCCTAGGCCCAAAGGCTACAGAATCGGAGATGGGCACTGCCTGATAGGACTTCTTAGGCCCGGACAGACTTTAAGTTAACTAAATTTCTTAGTTATTATTATGCAACTGATAGATAATAGTACTTGAGGATATTTTTTTTATTCAGTCATTTAATAATTAGTATTCATCTAAACACAGGTGTCTGAAAATAATTCTGAGTTAACACACGCACGCTCGTACACATATACACACACACGTATATATATATATATGTGTGTGTGTGTGTATGTATATTATATATATATATGTGTGTATATATATTACATATATATATGTGTGTGTGTATGTATACACTCTAATTGGATTTTAATATTTCTTCTATATATATCAATTTTCATTTGCAATGTTTAATTTATTATTTCGCGTTTCTAATTTATTACAAATAAGAGCAAATTTGGCTTTATAAAGTCAATATCAAGCTTCTTTTTTAGCGTAAATATCATTAAGCTACAAAGAAGGGACTCATTTTCAAGATATTATAACAGATCCGACAAATAATTTGCCTTCGATATCCCAATCAAATCCTTCATCTAAATTTAAAATGTTTTTAAGGTGAAATAGTTTTAAGGTGAATTTTTCAGCAATCAAGTGGTAATAAAAAATTAAGCTTTTTATAGGTGTATTTCTTCATAACATTTTTAAAGTTAAACGCGAGTTTTTTAAAAGGCAATGTTTTATTTGTGTTAATCAACATTCTTCAGAAACCAGAGACTTTTAACTCTGAAATATTCATAACTTTATGTTTCTTCTAAAATACTAATTTTATGCTTTTTACATTGAAGAATAATTGATGATTAATTTACGACATATTGTTATTAATAAAACTGTATATTTTACTGAACAAAAATGTATCTCTCTCTCTCTCTCGTTTTACCTGGTATTTTTTTTAAATCACAGAATAAGAATGCTCATTTTGAGCATTCACTAAAAGAACATAAAATCCTACAATTAAAAAAAGTGAGGTTACGCAAGTAGTCTTTCAAATAAAAAAGATTAAATTACATTAAATATGCTAAAACAAATGTTATAAATTAAATTATTCTCAGAAATCCCTTACAATATTTCAATTTTGTTTCTTGTTTTACTTTTTGTTTTAAAAATAGTTGACAATTTTTTTTAAACAAGGAAAGGCATACAAATAGAAATACTTATTAAGAAGATATTTAGATTATAAATATTGAACGCGCGAAAACACAAGCAAAATATTTCCACATTTTCCCCCACAAAGCACTTTTCTTCATTTTTAAAAAAATAATAAACCATTAAAAATAAAAGAAAGTGTTTTATAAATAGCTATGTATATTTTTAATCGCTTATTATCAATGAAAATAATTTTATTAAAATATAAATTTGTCCAAACTAATACATCAAATATGTTTAATCTAAGTTTATAAAATTGATCACAAGCCCTTTATAATGAGATTGTTTATTAAGTAGCACTAAAAGCAACACTAGGGCTATAGGCCACGGACTACTTTATTTTAAACTTCGGTCAAGTGACAAGCAGGACACCTAAGCTCTGGCCCCTACCTCTCCAAACTTCTACACCAAATCTATGGGAGGACTTGGGACTTCGTCCAGATATAATGTGCATCAGCTCCGCTACACGGCGGTTGAAAACGGCATCATGGCTCGAACTCGAGTTGGCGACCAGGATCACTAGGCTACAGCGGTCATGAACCCTTTTTTCATAAAGTATTTTAGAAAAATACATGAACTAAAACTAAACCAATAAGACTTTCCTTTGCTCTATCAGAGCTAAGAGAGTAAGATCTGATTTAAATGACTATTTTGTTTTGCATTATGGATTGTAGGTAAGGTTTACAAGAGTAAATCGCATTTCCAAATACAGTTTTACTAAGTTTAAGAAAGTATATCTCAACGCTTAGAAAGCTCGGATAACATAAACAGTTAACAGTTTCTTTCTATAACATAAACAGTTAACAGTTTCTTTCGTATTGAGGATTTTATATTTTTTGTACTAGTATTTTACAATAAGGTAAGGTTAATGATTCGATTTCGATTTCATTAAGCTAAAGTTATTATTTTTTTAGTATGATAATTCACACTTCTTAAATGTTTTGATAATTTCAAACATTCCTAGCAAAATATGAGAATATTGAAGTATTTTAAGCAAAACCTTGTGGATATTTTCAGAATATGCAAGTAAATGAAATTTCTAGATTTTGAAGTAAAAACAAAATGTGAGAAGCACCTCTTTTCATTTTTTATGCGCAGATTTTTTAAACATAGATTTATAAACTGAGAAGGTGCTAGGAACACACACAACAAGATATATAACGCATCTCATTTAGTAATATTTTAAGATTAATAATCATTTTGATAATTGTAAACATCACTTAATGAGGTAATAAACATTTCTAATTTTACTTTTAGCGATCTTTCTCATATTTTTTCCAACCTCTCTACTTATACACTGAGAGAGACTATTTATTAAAAGTTACTTTTATTAAAATGTATTTTTCTGGCATAACTCAATGTTGGAGTTTCTTGTCTAACTGCTTTCAACTGCTAGCAAAGATCTAAAGAGTTATAGTAACTTTCTTCTATGTTATCCAAAATAAACATTAGTGTTATCGTATTTTACAATAATTTTTCATTACACGTAGTACCTTTACCTGAGATTGAAGTATAATATTGAGCTATGGGTGCAATGGCATACATTTTTTTAGTAGAATTGCTTACTAATATAGAGATTTTATAACATAAAAAATTCTAATCATGAGATTTAAAGCTTTTAACTAGGTAGGCTGAAGGAGAAAAAATGTCAAGAGAGATGCTTAGTACAAACATTATTTTAATAAAGCATAAATAAGGCATCATAAACATTTAATAACGAGTGTGTGTGTTTTCTACAGAGCGAATAATCTCATCTTACATCCTAAATATATAAGATTTTATCAGAACTATTTCTATATAAGTCAGAAATATTCCGGTCTGTATTAAGTACACTTCCAGTAGATTCTTAATTCTACCATAAAAAGTTACTCTACAGATGTCTACGTTTTGAGAACAAAACAAAATCTTATAAATTCCTAACCTATAATCATTTTTGATAAATGTCCGTTCAAGAGTAACTTGAATTTTTCACATTACTTTGAATTAGCTTCATAAACATGATTCATAGTTTCTTTTTAACAACTTTTTTACCAAATGAGGAAAGGTTGCTTAAGCACTTGAAATGCTTTCTTTTACTCGGTTTTCTTATCACGAAGAGTGCATAGCAATAATCTTCACTGATAAGAGCAGTTTTGTCATTATTTTCTACACAACGGTTTCACATATTTGTCATTGTGTACTTACACGCATTTAAAGGAGAATTAAAAGTGCTTAATTTTAATTTGAATTATTTTTTCAAATTTAAGTAGGATAATTTGGGCCTTTGGGCCATGGGGGAGATTTGAGTCACTTCAAATGTTTTTTTGAATATCGTGCACTTTTCATGGTTGTTATTCTAAAATGTTCATCTCATAATTCTCTACTCACCCGCAAGAGAACCTCGCGATAAGAAGGAGAATTGGGCTACAATTCGGAAAATAAGTTTTAACTACCCGTAAACGAGGGGGAAAAAAAGGACATTCAGTTTGGTTGGAAATTTCTTAAATGTATGAGTGTTCACAAGATTTGTTTTTCTTGAATGCATTGTTTGGAGCACATGAACAATAATTTTTATTTTGTTTATTTCATATTATTTTTCATTATTTGTTGATAAAATCAAAATAGTTAGGGAGAGAAAAACTTTTGAACCCCCATTTCAGAGGGAACTATGATCAGGAACTATAAGCCTAATTAAGAAAATATGACAATTTATTCATTTGACTATTATTGCCTATCAAATTCTCTTTTCTATTTGTGCTTCTACGGATGCGAGAAAATTAATTAATATGCCAATAACAAATTAAAATTCTTATCTGTAAAATATTATTACTAAAACAAGACGATATCTCTAACAACACTAAATAGGTTTCATATTTTACTATCTCATTAATAGTGACATTTCAGAACTCTCAAAATAATTTTTCAATTATTAATAAGGATTTAAAATACCATGTTTTGAGTATGTTTAGAGAAAAACCTAATATTTTTGCTTGTTCGAAACAAGTTTTTCAACTTCACTGAAGTATATATTTTACAAGGACAGAGGAAATGTAACGTGCCGAGTGTTTACATAAACTAATTTGAGAATCCTTTTACCTTTTTTGATATTTTATTATAATTATACCAATTAATAGTAAAAGCAATCCGACTGAATTAAGTAAGTCGAGGCATCAAGAATAACTGACTATCAGAACATCAACATATATAGAAAAGGCTCCATACCAAGAACAAAATATAATAATACACAATACAAGAATATCGGCAGACAATGGCAAATGATGCATTTAAGTTCCGCGTTACATATCTGGACACAACATTTTAAAATTAAACATTAAAATAATCTTAAGTTAAGTAAGATCACGTGACATTACAGTAAGTGATAATCGAGCTAACATTGGTGATTTCGCCTCAGCAAAACATATATGGCCTGAAATAATTATCAACAATTCTTTTTCTCTGAATTTTCAATTACTTGATATAATTAATGAAAGAACTCACAAAGAAATCCTTCTACGAGTATGTATGTGAGTATTTCTATTAAAACATCGAAAAGTTTGATTCTGTATTGTTCTCCCCAAGCAATTAGAAACCAAATTTCGGCAAATAATACTTAGTTTAATAATTTTAAATATTTCGCTAATTTTGATGGAAAGTGGATCACATTTGCTATTATTATTATTTACTCCCAGTATTAAAATTACTTTTAGTATAATTCTTTTTTCGCAATTGCAAATTTTTCTATCTTAGTTTTATTTATTTTACATCGGTTTTAAGAACATAGCAAAGACCCCAAATATAATGTATTTTTCATTTTTAAATAATGAATACAACAATTTTTTTTCGAACCTAGAAAAACAAAAATTTTATATTTTATAGTTTAGTATAACTCTAGCTTTTTTCAAATACTTATTTCACTTTCTTATCGTAGAAAATAATCAATTTTAAAAAGAGTATCAAGTGTCCTACGCTCCCCTTATTAAATAAAATTTACTTTCGAAGTATGTTAATTTTTCTAAGATTTTGTAAGACTATAAACTTAATATTGTACTCTTATAATTAAAATTAATGTTTACATTTAATAAACATTAAAAATTAAAGTGTTAACCCCAATTATTTTTCAGTTCAGTAACATATCTCTGACATATTATTCTAAGTAGAAAATTATAAATATTAGAACAAAAAGAGAGAGAGAAAGAGAATTTCAAGATATGTATTTTAAGTTAATTATATACTTACTTTTCTCAGTTAATATTAAGATTGTAGGATAATTAATTTTTAAATGCATAAAATTATTAAATGTCTCTAATTTTGCTAGAACAAAGCTTAAGTATAGATACAGTTTAAAATATCTTATTATGTTTAATGATTCTTAGTATCAAAAATTTATTAATATCTTTACAATTTTTTTACTACTAAATATATCATACCAATATTACTGTTAAAAGTATTTATTTAGTATAAAAGAATTATTTTTTTTTCTTCTTATCAATGATTGATTTTTTCTCACGATAACTCGTACTGACGTTTATGTTTAAACGCAAATTTTGAATAAAATAAGAATATATTCTCAAATTAAAATGCTGTAAAAGGTTAAGATGTCACTTAAGGGTTACCACAGTTTGTTAAGAGCACATTTATTGAAAGTGATAATTTCTGTTAAGTGCATGAAATGTAAAAGATCCAAAATTAAGTACATAATTTTAACTTAAAGATATTATGTTAGAACATCTGGAAGCAGAGCTCGATTGTGTCTGATTCAACAAGGAGCTCTTGATGAATCAGGAATTCCGTAAAGAGAGCTCTTGTCATTTCCGTATGTAAGTGTTCCTAGTGGGTTTATCTAAAACTTACGTATGAAGGATTACTTCAGATTCTGGACATCAATTTTCTGCACTTTTGGGATGGGATAGATTATCCATTTGGACTGCATTTTGGGGTAACAAAACGTTTTCTAATCATAGTACTGTAATGTAATAGTTCTAAAATTCTGTATTGGAATGTAGCAGCTTCAATAAACCATTGAAGTTGTATATAGTCAAGAGATAAAGTTAGTGCTGAAAGGTTAAAACACCTTTAAATGTTCAAAGCATTTAACTACGCGGATTTTATTGGTTTTAAGAGGATATCAAGAAAAGTGCAAATATACAGGCTTTACCAAAAATTCATATATACAAGGTGGATCACAAATCCATGGCATATTTCAGAAAAATTACAAAACATCAATTATTCGGTGTATGAAATTTGGAGCTTAAGATTTAATTAATTTTTTGGAGCTTAAAATTTGGTTTTACAATGAAGTGATTGGGAATATAGGGAAATTCACATCTGAAAGTATAAAACATTAATTCAAAATTTTACGAATAAATGGCGCTGTAGTGTTAAAATATATAAATCAATACATTGACACTAAAATTTTTTAATTCATTTTTATATATACCATTTCTGCATTTCGATATTTAAACCTTTTATAACTCAAGAAACACCTATATAGTGCTAAATTTTAGTTCATGCATTTAATATGAAAAAGGTATAATTCAGTGTATGATTCATGACTAGTCTTTTTTATTACATACACTTTAGATGTAGCATTTTTGTTTTTCAAACATTAAAATTCTCCATTATAACAAGCATTTTATTGTAAGCCATGCTCTCTAATCATAAGTAGTTAAATAAATACAAAGTTCTTAAATGTGTCATGAATTTTGAGCCCTTCTTGCGCATTTACAATATGTATTAAACAGAAAGCCGAAAACAAAACAAAATAGTAAGAACAGGAATCAATCAAAAATATATTCAATAAAGAGTTCTGATTTAAAACAGTGCTGATGCAGGAAAAGTATTTCCTAAATTTTTTTATACCAAACTGTTTTCTGAATTTTTTTTTTTTAAATTAAAAGGTTATTTTCATCATATATATATATATATATATATATATATATATATATATATATATATATATATATATATATGTAATAACACATAATGTACACTCAATATAGAGAATTATATTACTATATATAATATACATACATATATATCATAACATATACATAATATATTATTATTATATATATATATATATATATATTATAGGGTTGAGGGAAAGTTCTGTCGTATTTAAAAGAAAATATTTAATTCATTTATAAAAATATGTGTTTAATATTAATCAATTATATAGTCTCCGTTATTTGTTACAACCTGTTGTCATCTTCAAGGTAACCTGTGAATTCCTACTTTTGTGAGTTCTCGTCCTTGAGTTAAAATATCGTACTTGCCGAGAAACACTTTCAAAAGACTTGAATTTTTTTTCCGTTAGATATTTTGCAGGAGATCCGAACAGGTAATAATCAGATGGTGCAATGTCGAATGAATACGGTGGGTGACTGGTCGCAACTCCCATCTACATTCAGTTTTTTGTTGTGTCACCATTGCAGTATCGGTCGAGCATATCAATTGGTGGAACACTATTCTTTTCTGGCACTAATGTCATCTTTTTTTCTTTGATAGCTGCATTCAATTATCAGCTGATTGCAGGTGCAGACCGCACAATGGTTTCCCTGTTTCAGCAAGCTCGTAGTACCTGGACCTTCTAACCTGTACAAACAAAAAAGCAATACTTTTCGTTGACGGATACTTTTTTGGAATTCTGTTGCTTGATGATGTTCACTGGTTTGTAGTGAAGATTATTTTTTTCTTAATATTATCGTAAAGAATCCACTCTTCTCACTTTAGGTAACCAGTTGCTCAAGGCAATGTCCCACATTGTGTCTAATCAGATGATGAACACATTCTTCCAAGATCAGAGCAAATTCTTTCCTTTAAATCATGTGGAACCCAAACACTTTGTTTCTTTAACACACAAACGCCAAAGCAGATCTGATGTGAGTCTAAAGCTGTGTATGATGAATGCAAACTTCTGCAGATTTCAACATTGTTAAAAGTGGATTTTTTTTTCCAACAGGGTTGCAAAAACATCATTTATCAATCTTGGATGGTCGTCCAGTCGGATCACTTTCTTGGGCTCAGATCCTCGGAACGAAATTTGCTAAACCATCTTTTGACAAGTACGAACATTTGACATATCTTTCCAAATACCGCACATAACTTTTTACATGCAACCGATGCGTTTGCTTCTTTTGTAGATTCATACAGAGATGGTGCAAGTAAATGCACATCTACTGACAGTTTCATTTAAATATCACAGAGTAGAGTATGAACTATAAAAAGGACTCCTTTTATTTATTAGCCAGCAGCCATAAAATAACAAAAAAAAAAAAAAAATCCTAATGACTCACAAGTAGGTGTTTTTTTATTTACAAGGAAAAATACCTGCCTGTTTTAAAATATGCAGACCTAAATTATAATAATTGCTAACATATAATTTATATATATGTATATATATATATATATATATATATATATATGTATATATATATACCTATATACTATATATATATATATATATATATATATATATATATATATATATATATATATATATATATATATATATATATATATATATATATATATATATATATATATATATATATATAAATACATATATATAAATACATATACATATATATAAGAAATATAAAACTTCAGAACAAAAATAAAGGTGAATCAAAATAAAAAAATAAACGAAAAAAGGGGAGTCTAGCAAGTCAAAAAGTAATTTCGGACTGAGATTCGAATATGCAGGGATAAATTGGTTTGATATTAGCAATTTGTCTTTTTTGAGACTTAGTAGGTTAAATCGGAAATTTTCGAAGCACAAGATAGCGTAATAATTAAAAGTAAATGAATAAAATGTATCATTTACAAGAATTAAAAAAGAAAAAAAGAATAATAAAAATAATGTAACCCATTACTTTTAAAAAAAAATTCAAAGAAATGAAGATTAAATCAGGTGAGTAGATAAGTAAAACAGTCTTCAATAAAACGAAATGCTTAAAATTAGATGTTAAATACTCAAAAAACAAAATGTGAAACAACATCACTACCAGAAAGTGAAAAAAAAAAATTGCAAGCTGTTGTTAAATGGCTGGTAGTTTAAAATGTTGAAGTTTGTAAAAAAAGTAAAATATGGTTCAAAGTATGTATAGGGGCTCAGTAAAGTATATTTATTGCTAGGTCTAACAAGCTGTCTTTGTGGACCTGATGTTGTGTGGTGGATTTCAAAATAGATCACAATTCATATAGATATTCAACATATTTATGATGTTTATAAATTTAAAAAAAAATATGGGATAATCATGCTCCAAACAACTACAGAAGAATTTTTAATACTGTTGAACGTGTCCATTTTATGTGTGGTTAAATTGTTATTGTGTAATACAAATTTAACAGATTAATCTTTTAAGTAGATATATGCAAACTTCTGTTCTAAACAGGAATTTTATTGATATGGAATTTATATAAAACACTCTCTTTCATCATAAATATTTCTAATGAATTTATTATCAACAATCTATAAATCTGAATCAAGAAGTTAAACAAACTTTGTTTGAATATATATATATATATATATATATATATATATATATATATATATATACACATACAAGTGGTCAAAATCGTGGAAACCCATCGGCAAAAAATACATTTTTGAATTTTGATTGTTGATGATTCCACTTTTTTAGAATAGAAATATCAAATTGTAAACCAATAGAAAGATAATTTAATGACAGCTTAATTATCTTTATTCTAACAAATGTTCCAATAAAATAACCAGAAAAAGAAAGCACAACTTGATTAAGTACGTTTTCTTCAATTGAATGAAGCCAAAAAGTAAGACTGCTTTGAAAGCCAAGCAGGTGTCATTTTCTGTTGGCAATGAGTAAAGTATATCTCAGTAGAATTCTGTAAGTATATTAAAGGATTGGTATCAAGTTGGTGAATTTTTCTGTGTGTTTTAATTAAGTGAATATAGTAAAATTAAATAAATGGCTCATATAATTCATACGTCATCAAGAAATCAATGTAAAATTCCATTGTTAATTGAACAAGGCTGCAATTATAAAGAAATTAGAAGTAATTGGTGGAAACGTAACCAAAAGTGTCATTTTTGACTTTTTGCAGACGTACAAGGAGACTCAATCACTACAAAACCAAACTGGTAAAGACAGGAAAGGTATACGACAGCAAGTAATGATGGAAGAATTTACGAAATGAATGTGTCTAAATGACAGAAAAAATCATCTGGAGGTACACAAGATGAAATGGCAGAATACAACAGGAAGTTGATTACATTAATCTCTTAGCCGTTAAGACCAGGAAACTGATCTTAATGATTGAATTCCACGAAAAATCCAGTTTCATCTCTTTAATAAAAGTTGATAAGATTACTCTTCGTTAAGGACACTTTGGCTAGGTTACGAACTGTGGGATAACATTATTAGGAGCAATGAAACTAGAATCAACCTGCTTGGTAGTAATAGTATAATATACATAAGGAGAAGAAACAGGTAAGATTTGTATCCAACATCAACTTAAAGTTACGATCTTGGGTGGTGCGTCAGTAAAAAAAAAAAAAAAAAAAAAAAAAAAAATCAGAATGAGCACGATTGATGGGAATTTAAATACCAAAAATATACAAATTAAATACTTGAGACTAAACTGAAACTAGGGGACAAAACCGAATTAATAGAAGTAATAATAAAATATAGATTTCATATTATAAAAGTTTCAGAGCCTGTAAACTTGCATCTCTCCATAGGAAAGTGCTGCAAAGCAGTAATATAGGATAAAGGTTTCCCAATTAATTTTTAATTGATATGGTGAGCATTCTCGAATTCCTCATTTTTTCAATGAGTTTCAATTTTCTTCTTTATAAGAGCTGTTCTAATAATTTTTCTCAAAAATAAAAGATATTGTATAAATTTTTGATTAAATTATCTTTTCATTGTTATATAATATTATGGTATAACTCGAAAAAAGTAGCTCTTTGAACCCTTAAACCACAAAAAGTTTCCTGTTTAGAAAATGTTTTCGCAATTTTGGAAGTAAACATACACATATTATTATTACATACATATACATATACATATTACATACAAAATCATTTTAGGTAAGTGTTAATGTAAATCTATTACCAATATACTGTTATTAACATGATAAAATTTAAGGGGATGGGAAAGCTTTAAAAAGCACGTACTTTTCTCTATCTTAACATTATTTCTAGATTATAAATTAAGAAAACTTCTTACGAAAATATTAAAAAAAAAAGAAAGAAATAGCAACAGAAATATGGTTATAGAGAGTAAGAGAGAGAGAGAGGAACTTAACAAATTATCGTGTTACTATGTAAAATATCTGTTATAAGTAGGATTATACAATTATATTTCCTGATATTTTCTAAAAAAAGCTAGCAATTGCAATGTTAAGAAAGCCTATTTTCCGTCAGAGTTTGAATTAAAAAGTGTACTGATTGTTAGTATTGGAAATTGATTAATACAATCAAATGCAAAATGTATAAAAACTTGATGTAATATAAAAAAGTAAAAGCATAGCTTTTATTTAATGCGCACACACACTCATACTGTACATAATCTTTAAAAATAATATTCACCTGTTTTAAAAAAGAAAGAGAGTCAATTATGTTTTTGGTCGATAAAACACATAAATACACGCAAAAAAATTGAAAAAGATTAAGATAGTTTACATTTATATAATTTACAATGTATACTGTTTCAAAAGCAGTAATCTCTTTCTAATTGCTTCAATTTTTAATCTAAAGTATTTTAAATTTCAGCTGGAATTCTCATAACTTATCCTAGTTTATTTTGGAAGAATCAAGCTTCAATTTTAGAGTAGTTGATACCCTTTGCTACCAATCCAGCTTTAATTATCACAACTTAATTACAAATGACATGCTCTGTTAAATTTTTTTTAATTTAGTTCGAACCGATTTCTCAAAACCGGTCACGATTTCTAAATTAAAGATTAAATTTTTAGTTACATTTAAATAATTTTATGCTCAAAATATTTATATGTGATATCTTAATATTATATTAAAACACTATAATTCATGCATCTAATTTTAGGTATTTTATTGCATATGATATGCTCTAATAATGACTTAATTTTTCAAAAAATAACTTGAATGTTAAGTTTTATTTAAAGAGAAAAATTCACAAATTATATAAAAAATGCTGTTAAATATTTAAAAAAGGTAGCTTCGATATAAATAAAAAGAAATTAAACACCACAACCATACATAAAGAAAGCCTAATTTCTCCAGAAATCAGCGTATTATTGACTCAAAAAATAAATTCATTCCTAAACTGATATTTGACTCAAAAGGTACATGTTTGACAAACTCAATTTAAGATAAACACGAGAATGAAATAACGTATAACAACAAAATAATGGTATTGATACTTGGGCAACGGTACAAAATATTTAATTACCGAATATTTTTACGAAAAGAAAACATTTAACATTTTATCGATATTATATTCGAAATTTATCACTATGAGAATCACAAATCTTTCTCTTAAAATATATTTTAATTCATAATTGAGGGGTTTTACTAGCTATAAACATAATGTGAAGATAAAACCGTTAAAATTTTACAGTGCCTCAAATTAGTGTTTATATATACAAGCATTATATTAATTACAAAAATAATTTGATTCAATTTCACTAACAATAATTACACAAACTAGAAGCAATAATTATTTTTGATAACAGTTTTTATACTGCACTTAACTCATCCCTCTTGATTGTAATTAATATTTGAATTATCTTAAGTGTTTCCATATACTTACCCAGATCACAAAATTGACAGTAAATATGATGTATTTCATCCAAGCAGTTGCAGGGTCGACATGAGGGGCCATCTTTAGGCAGTTAATCCGAAAAAATCAAAGGACAAAAAGAAAAAATTCAAATTCTCCACACCCAAAAGCCACAAATTTAGGTATAAGAAAAGCGAGTGCTGAATGTATCATCCGCGCACCTTTTCACGCATTACGAATATTGCATTGCTTACTACAAACCTGAGTCTTATCTAAAGGTAAGCTCAAAGTCTAACTCCGACAAAGAGAAAAAAAAAAAATGGCTATCAGAAAAATACTAAGCAACGCTGATAAAACTGCTACGAGGAATTCACTCCATTGTTATGATTTAGCTTCGAAATATGAACAGTTTCTGACAGAAGATACGGAACAATTGAATACAGATCTTTGTTATTAATTTTTCAGTTATTAAAAATTGCATGCTCGTATTTGTCTACCAAGTTAGAATGTATAGAAATGAAGGATAAAAGTTATCCCCTCGATTAATTCATATGAAGCGAAACTGAGATTGATAGAATATATCTCCTTTTTGATGTAAATGGTAAGGAAGACTTATACTAATCTTGCACATATACTTAAACAAGGATCTGAGTTATTTTACATGTTTCTCAGTGTAAATGCTTTGCCTTTAACGGCTCGTTTGAAACATTTTAAATCTTACTCATTAACTTTAACTGAGTTGATTGGGGAAAAACACCAAAAAAAAATTATTTCATTTTTTGTTTGACAACGGTTTTACTTCCGACATATAATTTTATAAATTAAAAGCAGAAATGTTCTTCATTGTACTTAGTGGGGTTTCATCATACCGACTAGACAAACTGTAAAACATCTTATGAACGACACAAGTCTCAACGGTAAACAACAAAAGACGAAGGATCACGAACACAAAACGTTGTGAAGTGAATTATGTATTAGAAATGAGGTACCAGCATGATTCAATGAGTTAGGACCGTCGATGTAGATGTGTGTAAAATTAGGGTAATTCTCGAAGTCATTAAAAGTTTCAAAGTCATTAAAAAGTTATGCGTAAATATCTTGTGCAGTATTTGATTTCTTAAAAATTTTTAAGGGATTTTTAAAATCCAAACTCTGATTGCCCCAAGGGAAAAGAATCTTACTTTTTTCATGAAAAAAAAACAACCTTGTTTGCTTTCATGACAGATTTATTTGATAACCCATAGCCTTCGATTAAAAACTGTACTCTTCTGTGAAAAGGAGGCATGGGTAATTTTTTGGTGTGATATAGCCTACCTAAAAATAGATTTTTATTTGAAAAACATAAAAACTTTGGTTATGAAAAAATTTTAAAATGATATTGAAGGAAACAAAGTTGTACCCTTAAGTTTAAGGAAGATTCAAAACATTCCATGAATAAACTTTGGATAGAAGATATTCTGAATGTGTTGAATATATTATTGACAAATAAACAATAGCTTTGCTGTCATTTCTTTTGTAGTTTTTTTTATTAAATTCTGTTGGATACCTAGTCGTGTAGGTATTTTAGGCAATGAACAAGCGGACTCAGCTGCATGTTCGGCAACGAATCCTCTGCAGTTCGCAGTTCCACTTGAGGACATCCGTCGTCACATTTTAAATTCCATTAATCAGGCATGGCAGGAATATTGGAATCTTCAACACAATAACAAGCTACACTCAGTGAAGCCGATCATTGGAGAATGGCCTGTTTTTCCAATGCGAAGAGTGGATGCCAGATTGACTCGCCTTCGCATTGGACACACTCGATTTACCCATAGACATCTTTTATTTCGGGAGGGTGCTCCCGAGTGTCCTTCCTGCCATGTCCCTTACACGATTAATCACATTTTAATTATGTGTCCGGTTTTTAATGATAATCGCCGTATTTTTTTTCAGTCATCTGTTTTAAACCTATCTGACTTGGTGGGGGAAACCCCTCATCATAACTTATTTGCTTTTTTAAGACATATTGGCCTTTTACACCATATTTGATTTTTAACCTTTTATCTTTTATGTGTCTTTTTGTGTTGGTCTCTTGTTTTTAATGCCATTAATTTCTAATCGTTTTTAACAAATGTTTGGCGCAGCATAGCCTACTTTGGCTCTTGCGCCATAAAACCTCACACTCACTCACTCACATTCTGAATGTGTTCCTAGGACAAAGACATAATGTAGTAGGGTGTACATTGTTTAATTAAATAAAATTGATCTTCTGGTTAAACCGTATACCACATAACCGTAATATAGTTTTGATGGTATGAGTGTGTGAATGGTATATTCGTAATAAACAAGGGCGACCAGAACCCCATTCATCGGTTTTTCACATCATTTACATAGTTGTAAAATTTGTGAACGAAATATTAGTTTAATGTCAATTATATAATTTCTAAGAATTTAATTTATTTCATAAAATTAATTAAAATACTAATTTCTGAATCAGGAAGTTGTCTCCTCTGTCTACAGAAATATCCATACTTAGTATTTGTTAAATAGAAGCAGAAAACAGTTTTCATTTGTCCAAATATTAATCTTTTTAACAGCTGGTTGAAATTATTTTTCAGTATTATTAATTACATTTCCCATACATGAAATTTGTGTTGGAGAATGTCTTATCCATCAAGTCCAAAATATAGGGAGAGCAGTTAATTTAAATTACACATTTATTTTAGGACTCCACGTACCAATCACACATAAACAAATATTTACATTATTTACAACTACAGAAGGCTTCCACATAGCCTATATTACAATTTAACCCGCCTTTTGCGGTCAGGAGAAATAACCCGCTTTACGCGGTCAAGAGTAATAACCCGCCTTACGCGGTCAAGATCTAAGAGCATTCTGATGAATATTACCCATGAACCCGTGCGCTCTCACTCATACGAGACAAAGCGCCTCCTGGCGGGATCCGAGTAATTTATTTCCAACATATTCCCCCCGGATGAACGGAGGTTCATCATCTAGAGAGCACACGGTTTCATGAGCAAGAACATATGTAAAACAATTATTGAAAAACATCAAAATAAAATTCTTCATAAGTACAAAATAATCAAATAATAATCATATTCAAAATTGATTAAAGTTTTTCACACAATAAAGTTCAAATCAAAGGGTTCAAAGCTTAACACTACTCATGTACTACACTTCAAAAAATAAATCAAATGTCAATTTATGATTGAACAAATGTTCTAGTTAAATAATTCAAAAGCTCAAATAATTTTCATACTCATGTAACATAAATCACCTTGAAGGAAGATTTACCAGAGAGCCAAGCAATTTTATAATTTCAAGATTCTTCTATATCTCTGAATATAATTCAGCCAGGATACCACATTAACCAAATTGTTAAATAATCAAATACTTACCACGTGTAGATTCGTAAACTAAACAAAATCAAGAAATTTTAAACTTATTCAATGCACTTCAAGAAAAAAATCTAATACATGAATCACAAATATTTTAAATCTAAAAAATGTATGCAATACAAAATATTAATTTTGTACTAAGCAAGACAACATTCAAATATGACATAAAAAATTAATGAAATAAGAATCAATGAAATATATCAAATACATACATAAAAAACAATACATGAAAATCATAGACTGAAATGTAGCTACTAAAAGAAAAATAAAATAAGAATCAATATTTAAAATTTATCATCTTTCAGTTCCAAGTTATATAATAATTGTACTGGTCTTTTGAGCACTGTAGAACCAGTCTTCACCTCACATGATCTAACTTTCCCATCTCTACCAGGAAAGGTTGCAATAATTTTCCCTAATTTCCAAAAACTTCTCGGCAAATACTCATCATTAATTAAAACTATATCATCTACTTCAAAATCCTTAATTTTCCCCGTATTTTTAACAGTATGAAAAGAATTCAACTCTAACAAATATTCCTTTTGCCATCGTTTCCAAAACATTTGCATTAATTTCTCACGATAATTAAATTGTTTTATTAGCAACCTCCTTGTAGAGAGGTGGGAATCACAAGGCATTTTCACTGATGGGATGCTGAGAATCCTTTTTCCAACTAACAAATGAGCTGGTGTCAAAGGAAAAGGTTCATTTAGTTCATTATACACATAGTTCAGGGGTCTGGAATTAATCACTCCCTCGATCTCGATAATGGTCGCTTCGAGCTGGTCTCGGTTGAGGGAGGATTTGCCCAAAACTTTCCTGAGAGCAGTTTTCACATTCCTCACAAGTCTCTCGTAAAATCCTCCCCACCATGGGGCTTTCTCAACATTGAACTGCCATTTTATGTTATTCGAGGCGAAATAACGTACAATGGTCGGGTGTTTAATCAAAGACCAGATCGTTTTTAAATCCAAATTAGAACGTTTAAAAGTTTTGGCATTATCCGAGTAAATTACAGCTGGTATTCCTCTACGAGATACAAATTTCCTGAATGCTAGTAAAAAGGTATCAGCAGTCAAATCATTCACAAGTTCCAAATGGATAGCACGCGTAGTTGCACAGGTTAAAAGCAAGATGTAATGTTTATCTTCACTGTTCTTAACATAAAGAGGACCTGCAAAATCAATGCCGGCAACGTGAAAGGATGATGATTGTTCCACCCTTGTGGCTGGAAGAGGCGCAATTGATTGCTTTCCTGGCAAGACATTAAACCTCTTACAAATAATGCACCTACTTAATGTAGACTTGATAGATTGTCGACCTTTAATGATCCAATATTTTTCTCTTATCTGTGTTAGAGTTGCTGATACCCCAGAATGGAACACCTTTTCATGGGCATCATAAATGATCATTTTTACGAGGAGATGATTTGATGGTAACACAATTGGATGCTTGAGGGTTGAAGAGAGATTCGCATTTTGTAGCCTACCTTTCACCAGAAGTAGACCATTCTCTGAAAGAAAAGGACTCAGCTTGAATATTTTCGAATCCTTAGGAATGGATTTATTTGTCTTTAGAGCTTTGATATCTTCAGGATAATTCTCCTCTTGGATATATTTCATCCAGTAAATTTCTGCACCCTCAAGCTCTTCGGCACTCAATTCTCCTGAATCATGATCTTTAACCTTTCGAGCATTTCTGCAAAATCGTTGGATCCATGCTGTCAGTCTTCTAAGTCGTTCCCAGGAACTATAATTTTCGAATTTTAACACAGGCTCTCTTCCATTCTCATTCTTCTCGGTAGTACAATGTAAGGAGATTTCTATTTTGGATCTTCGTTCGCTCTGACCTTGTATGGTTTTTGAAGGAGGTAGCTTGCTTATTGGCCACTTCTCTTCAGGCAACGAAAGAAATGGAGGTCCACAAAACCAGTGCGTTGAATATAATAATTCCTCGGCATCACAACCTCTTGTAATCAAGTCGGCTGGATTTAACTTCCCATCACAATGTCTCCAATCTAATGGATCAGTATTTTCCTGAATTTCAGTGACTCTATTCGCCACAAAGGGTTTCCAATTGTGGGCAGATCCTTTGATCCAATGAAGAACAATGGTCGAGTCAGACCAAAGGAACACCCTTTTAATCTTTGGAAAGAGTTTCGTTAAGTATTTCACTAATCTCGATGCAATCAATGCGGCCATTAACTCAAGTCTAGGCAGAGTCAATTTTTTTAGGGGTGCCACTCTTGATTTGGATATAATGAAAGATGTGTAAATTTCGCGCAAGTTATTCTCAAACCTAAAATATGCTACAGCTCCATAGCAGGCTGGATTGGCATCTCCAAATACATGAAGTTGAACGTTATCAAAATTCAACTCCATGTTTGGAAAATAATATCTGGGAATTTTGAATTCTGAAAATAAAGTTATTTCTTTGCACCATTGTAACCAATTTTGTTGTAATTCATCAGGAAATTCTTCATCCCACCCGAGTCCTTTCGTCCATAGTTTTTGCAAAAGACATTTGATACGTACGACGAAAGGCGAAATAAATCCAATTGGATCAAAAATATGAGCTGCCGATTTGAGAACCGCCCTTTTGGTGCAGGGAGGTTTCCTTTCAAGATATGATAGCAAGGATTGTAGTTCAAGTCCCAAATTGTCACTATTATTATACCAAATCAATCCAAGAACTTTTGCATTTGAGTCTGAGTATTTGTGTTCTTTGAACATGGGTGTATTGTTCTCCCATTTTTGCATCAATTCAGGGGAATTCGTTTCAAATTTTCTCAAGTTAAACCCTCCTTCTTTCATGATATTTACAGCTTCCGTAGATAATTTATAGGCTTCTTCGACAGAATGCGACCCATGAAATAAGTCGTCGACGTAAAAAGACTCATTCAACATGTCACAGGTCAAGGGATTTTTTTCGCAATATTTTGACACGTGATGCTTAATAGTTGCATTTAAAATGAAGGGGCTGCAGGTTAAACCGAATGCAACTCGATTTATTCTATAAGAAACCACATCCTGTTCAATGTCGCAGTCTTTATAGTACAAAAATCGCAAATAATCCCGATCATTCTCATGAATTGTTATCTGTAAAAATGCCTTTTCACAATCAGCAGAGAATGCAATCTTATGATTACGGAATTTAAGGATTAAATCCGAGACAGAAGGTAATAACGAAGGACCCTGATGCAGACAATCATTTAGAGAAAGACAGTTCATTCCCTTTGATGATGCATCGTATACTATCCTTACTTTAGTTTTCACGTTATTTTCTTTTACCACTGGTCTGTGGGGCAAGTAATATGAACTTTCGCTAACAGATTTATCCAGGCATTCCTCAATAACACCATCTCGTAATTGTTCCCTCAAAACTTCACTATAACTCTCAAATAATAATTTATCATTCATTAATTTTTTTGACAAGTTATAGAACCGTTTTCTAGCCACTTCATAATTATTGTTTAAATGTGTCTTGGGTAAATTCCAAAGCAATTTTGTTTCATATCGACCATCAGCGAAAGTTAAATTATTTTCAAATTCTTTAATAAATTCAGAATCATGTTTTGTTTCCTGCGCCGTATCACATCCGATCGACTCTATTTCCCATAAAGTTCTCAAATGCTGATTCAAATCATCCTCAACTGAAACGCCAAAACAAGCAGACGATTTTTTCGAGGTCATATTAGGCAACGCTCCGCAAATAATATTACCAAATAAACTTTTTTGAGCGAACAGACCTTTTGTTATTCTTACAGGCGCACCCCTTATCACTTCGCAGAAAAAATCCATACCAAGCAAAAGCTGAATTTTTCCCTTACCAGAGTCTGCCGGTTCAAGGCCACTGACCTCAGCTAACATCTTTATTTTGTTAACTAAAAATCGTGAATCCAAAGATGCACCGGAAATGTGTTGAGTGATTAATGCCTCAATCGGAATTCTGTGGTTTGGGTTATGGGGATTCTTCAGCTGCAGTTGAACTAAATCGAAGTCGGAAGGTTCGGGATTTTTTTTTCCAAATGAATAGAGTAACAGTCTCTCCTTACGGATCGGTTTTAAATTCAGAGCTTCTGCTACTTCTCGTAGTATGAATGTTCTTTCACTTCCCGAATCCAACAATATTCTTATATTTAAGGTTTTATTTTCTGATGACGCTAGAACATTGCAAGTTTGTAAAATAGTTGAGTTAGAACATTGAGAATGTGACGTGCCTACAACTATTTCATTCCCCTGTTGCTCGGATTGTGAATTTGGTTCTCTTTCTTTTGGGCAGAATAATTGTATGTGTGAAGAACTCATACATTTTTCACAATTAATTTTAATTTTGCAATCTTTGGATAAATGAAATTTAAAACACCTAAAACATCTACCTTCTTTTCTTAATTTATCACGTTTTTTATCATCAGATATATTTTTACATCGGGATCCATAATGCTGATTACTTTTACAAAATATACAAAATTTAGACGTTGTTATGTTCAAAGCAGAAGCTGAAGGAGTGTTATGTCTGCCATGTGGATTCAATTGTTTATAATTAAAAGTGGTATGTTTCCTGTTGACGATCGATTCATCATCGAAATTTTTTCCAAATACATTTAACATACTTTCTCTACATTCGACCTCTTTTTTTAGAAATGCTATTAATTCAGTTACATCACTTTTGGTCGGATCTTTTTTTCTATGAAAATCAAGAACTAAATCAGATGGCAGTAACTTTAGAAGAATTGGATTTAAAAGATGCCCATAGGAGTCCGAAGTTACACCCAAAATATTAAGGTTCCTAATATTAATTTCACAAGCATCCAATAATTTTCTTAAACCTTTCAAATTAGAAGAACTTTTTACAGCTTCTAAACTTAATAATTTATTCATGTGACATGCAATAATATTTTCTTTTTTGCCATAACGATCCCGCAACAATTCCAAACACTGTTCATAATTTTCTTCGGTTAAAGAAAATCCTGAAACCACATTAGAGGCTTGCCCTGATATTAAAGATTTCAAGTACACAAATTTTTCAATTTTTGACAAAGAAGGATTTTCATGTATAGCACTATTGAAACTATTAAAAAATTCCAAGAACAAACTGGAATCACCATAAAAAGGTTTAATTGATAACTTGGGTAATTTTAAACATGCAGACTGAGAAGGTCTGTTCTCTCTCTTTTCCACAACGTTATTATCAAGAGCATTTAACTTTTGAATTCGACTTTTTATTCGAAATTTTATAATTGTTATTTTATCAGAATATTCTTCGCTTGTTTTAAATTCATTATCAAATACAGTAGGATCGGTTATAGCAATTTCGATTTCGGAATTCACAATGTTCAAATCATTTTCCTTTTTATTTATATGTTCCAAGAGTTCCAGTATTTCATCCGAATCAGTATCTTCCACTGAAGAATCCAAGATTGATTCAGTTTTTGCAATAAATTTAGTTATACTTCCGCGCAAAGCGGATCTTTTAGCTTTTAATTTTTCAAAAGTATTCATCGTGTTTCCGAAATCGATTTTAAAAATAAATGCGAAATATATTCAAAGATTTACCTTTAATTGGCTACGTAGATTCCTCCCGGGTTTCGGCACCAAATGTTGGAGAATGTCTTATCCATCAAGTCCAAAATATAGGGAGAGCAGTTAATTTAAATTACACATTTATTTTAGGACTCCACGTACCAATCACACATAAACAAATATTTACATTATTTACAACTACAGAAGGCTTCCACATAGCCTATATTACAATTTAACCCGCCTTTTGCGGTCAGGAGAAATAACCCGCTTTACGCGGTCAAGAGTAATAACCCGCCTTACGCGGTCAAGATCTAAGAGCATTCTGATGAATATTACCCATGAACCCGTGCGCTCTCACTCATACGAGACAAAGCGCCTCCTGGCGGGATCCGAGTAATTTATTTCCAACAATTTGCAAGTCATCATCGTATAAAAGTTTGGTATTGGTGGATAATGATGTTACTAGTTTTTACAGTGAAACTGTAAAAACTAGTAACATTATCACCAAGACACTTCCAGGCGGCTTTCCTTCTTCTTAAATAAAGATATCAGGTATGGTCGAATCAATTTTAACTTTAAAATGTCTGCATTATAAGAACTTTAAAAAATAGGCAAGTTACCCCTAAAGTCATAATCGTATTAGTCGCAGAGAATTTCATACGAATAGTATGCTTTTTCATTATAAGCAATACATTTGTTTCGTCGAAAGTCGCTTTGAAATGGTTAAAAAGCAGCATTTTGTTCTAAAATGTACATAAACTGGTGTTCACCATTTTTTCCAGGACTTTGCATAGGTAGATCTGAGGGAGTTTTACATTGTTTTAAAATTGGTATGTTGAAAACATTTTCTCAAGAATGAGAAAAGGTGTGCTCTTTCCAGATTCTGTTAAAAAAATCTGTAATGAATTCTCCAACAAATGCTTAATGTGATTATATGTGATATTATATGATCCTGAACAGGGATTTTTTATAATTTATATTTATGAGAAAGAGGGTTTTATGTAATTCATGAAAAGTAAAATGACACTATTGTATGTAAAATAGTGTATCGTGTTAATTTTTTTTTTTTCAATTGCTTTTTTATTTATTGAAAGGTTCGGATAAATATCTGAACTCGATGCATGGGAAAGATATAAGATTTTAATATATATTTGCAGTGTTTTTAGGAAATGAAATAGTTATGTTATTGTATTATAAAAGTTTCTTTTTGTCTATTAGTATAAATATTTGGAGATACGCTTATATATTGTGACGTTTGCCTTCATTATTCAGCTCTTGTGCGTGCCTTATCTCAATTTAATATATTAAACAAAAAATACAATACACTAATTGAGGACGAACAAGACTAAACAATCGAAATTACTTATTATCATTGCAGAATATTCAAGGTCGCTCCCTCTAGAACTCAACCTTAAATCGCGGTCCTAATTTATGATTTAAATAAGAAATCTATCTCTTACCAGTCCACTCGTTGTTGATTTCACAACTTTCTTTGACAGTTACTATGTACATTAGTAGACTGTTAGTGGAATTCCCCTCAATCCATAAAACTAACAGAAAAGTTTTAAGCTCAATAACATTGCTTAAGCTGCCAATCCTTATCTTCTCTCTCTCTCACTTACTTAACCATTAAATGTGTATAATTTATATATCGTTATATCTATATCTTTCCACTTAAGTTCTGTCTTCATCTAATCACGTATATATATATATATACACAACTGTTCCACAATTGTGCCTCTAATGTTACTGTTAATAATTTTATATATCTAGACCAATATTCTCTCTGGCTTCGTCATTGCATTTTTCTAAAAATCGCTTTGCTATCTTTTAAAGAAATAAAAGTAGAGAGGGTATGACAATTTTTAAAATTATTAAATAACCTCTGATTTTTATATACGTTTCTAGTTACAATCATCATTCCACCATAGTTTAGATGTTTTTTTTTTTTTTTTTTTTTTGGTTTGTTTATTAGAATCTATTTAAATGGATGCATTTTCTTATTTAATGATTATTTTTGTGATGTCTTCTGTAAACTCATCAACAATTTGAGAATTTGTTATATCATCGGTGATATTTGTTAGAGATGAAAAAAAAAAAGGATCAGTTAGCTGTTTCGTAGATATATCGATTGCAAGATATGGAGTTCTGTTGGATTACAGTTGTTAGATCCAAGATAATTGGAAAGTGATACTATCGTACAGATATGATTCTGTTTTAAATATCCAGAAACGTAAAACAAAAGAGGAACAAATTATCAGGTGTATTAAAGGAAATGTTTTGTAGTTGAATAAAAACAAATCAGTTGTTTTCTATTTAAAGGGCACAGGTTATTGTCTGAAATGATCTTTTCTGTAAAAAATTCAAAATGGAGTCGCAATATTGTCTTCAACCTTGAACCCATTAGAATTCTCCTTCCACTCAGAAGGTCTCTCTAATATATTGGAAAGAGCATATTTATTTTGGAGTTCTATTGAGTTTACGTATATATAATCACCTAGCTTATCAGAGTTGCTTAAAGTTGATTATTATCGTTATCTCTTTTTCAAATTTGATACTTTAAATACAGTATTTTAATTGTTAAACGAAACAGTTTAATATCCAAGATTAAATTTAATGAATTTGTTAGCTCGCTTTTATAGCCTTAGGATACTTTTAATAAACACGCCTTTTTCATTGATTTTAGCTTATTTTATCGTTGTCAAGCGTTCTTAATATCTAGCATCAAATGGTATTATACTTTCTAAAAATGTAATGATATCAAATTTTTAACAGATCCTTATATATTTATCCAAAAATTATTATTAAATGTATTATTGAGGGATTATGATTGTTTATCAACGTCGCACAGAGAAGCAGCACGAGTGCTATTGGCAACGAACCGGGTAATTGTGAGCTCCAGTCAAGTGACGAGAGCGTCTCCTGAGCTGACACCTCTCTCTAAAACATCCACGCTACGTCAATGGAAGGACTTGGACCTCTACCATATTTAACGTGCATCAACCCTGCAACAAGGCGGATCTTTATTGGCATCACGGCTCGAGCCCGCGAATGACGAAAAGAACACCGACCACGAGTCTGCGAATATAACCACTGGGCTACCGCGGCCACAAATGTTACAATGAAGTGGCTGAAGTTGGTAATTTTTTAAGTATTACAGTTTTTTAGTAGAGGAAATTCTGGGACTAGAGGTTAATTTATTGTTGATGATAATTCTTAAGTAAGTAAGATGTTATTAAATAAGATGATAATACCTGACATGATTAGAAACACTAATAGCTTATAGTAATAGTTCAATACAAAGTTGATCATTCATGCCATTCCATATATTTTACGTTTATTTATTCTCTGCCCCTGAAAACTACTGCTACTGATTTTTTTTAGAGAAATTTTTAAGCTAAGTATATTATCTTGAATTAGAAGGTTAGTGGGTGGTCTCACCATGTAATATTTGTCAAATGCTCCGCTAAAGTTTATTGAGAGAAAATGTTACTATTTAAATTTAAAACTGGATTAATATGGGTATATATATCTCATAAAATTAGAGCAGTTATTCATGCCTGGGACGCACCCCTTATATATAATGCATTTAATACTTAAAGAGATATTTATGCAAATAACGTTTCGATTCTGTAAGAATGCATGAATAAATTCTTGATATCTGCAAAGGTTTTTGTAATATTTTATAATGTCAAATAAAGTACCCAATTTACGTTATTGAAGATTTATTATCAATCAAGATAAAATAAGCACGATAGTTTAATCTTGAATTTTTATTTTTCACTACTCGATATTCTATTACTGTTTCACAATTCCTCAATTCTCAAAATCCGAATTGGTTGTTACTTACAGCATTATTGAAAAAGAGTTTTTCTAGAAACGGTTGATTGATTTTATTGATATGGGTACTATTGGCGACGGACTTTGTAATCTGAACCTCGGTCAAGTGACGACGACGACACCTGACCCAGAATCTCCCTCTCCAAACTTCCACACCACACCAAAAGCACGACTTTAAGTCTTGACAGATTTAACGTGGTTCAGCGTCGACTTCACGGCTGGTTTTTGGAGGCATCAGGGTTCGAACCCTCGACTCGACGAAAACCGCCGACCGTGAGTCCGCGACTATGACCAGTAGGAGTCGTCCCCTAGTATGGGAAAAGTGTCAAATCGGACGGTAGGAATTTGAGGCGATGACGTGTACCTCCTTGATTTAAGAATAAATCTTACCATGATTTTAGCAATGGTTGTAAAATCATTAAAAATCAAGGGACTTGTCCAAAAGGTTGAGTAATAACTTAAAAAACTTTTAATGATATTTTTTTATATATTGTAATCAATAAGATAGAAACCCAGCACTTTTTCATTTTTAATACCATTAAAAAGGAAGAACTTCAATAGTTGCATGATCAACTTCATTGGGTCTAAGGAATTTGAAGTTGAAAGTTTTATTACTATGGGCAAAAATGTTTGAAATAATAATTAAAACGGTTTAAAAGACGGTTTTAGAAGAAAGGAAAAATATGTAAGTATTTATTGACAAGACGAGGAGAGTTGAAAATAAAGAAGGATCTTTAGGATTCACCCTTGTTCACCAAAGACGGTTAACCCCATGTGAAAGAAAAATATCACTGTAGTGCCTCGGAGTCGTGATACCCATAATTGCTTAAAGAAGGCAAGCCACTGAGGGGCTACTAAAGGGGCTATTATTTTAGGCAATGTGTAATAGGTCACCGGACCAATTTTCAAAATAAAATGTGAAATGTACAAGGTGTGACAATTAAATAATCGGATTGCGCATGCTGTAGCCGTTAGGCTTGGTGTGGAAGAGAGGGAATGGAATGTAGTTGACCTTGCTGCTTCCAGTGTAGGTGGTACGTTATTCCGTCCCTCTATCTAGTTTAGTTTGTTTTTCATCCTTGTTTAAGGAAGACGTTGTTGTGTCGAAATGTCGCGATCATGATAAGCTAAAAATCAAAAGCACAATAGATTTGAAGCGGATAGATTTGAATTTTTTTTAAAAAAAGGATAAAACTCCAACCGAATGTTTTAAATTGTTAAAGGAGGTGTTTCAAGAAAATTGCAGGCCATCTAGTCAAATTTTTGAATAGCACAAAGGATTTTCGCAAGATCGGGAGGTTGTTGAAGATGATAAACTTTCTGGTCGACCTGTGACATCAAGAACTGATGAAAACCTTAAAAAAATTAATGAAATGGTGCATAAAGACTGACGTTTGAGTGTTCGGTTGAGTGCGCTCTCTGTGAAACAGTTCTTGGCAATCAAACACATTACTTTGCTCGAGGACCCACCGAACTCGCCAAATCTCACACCATGAGACTTCTATCTGTTCCCAAAAGTGAAAAAAACATTGAAGGGAAAAGTGAAAGCGCATTTTCAGTCTGTAGAACAGGTGAAGGCAAAAGCGGCAGACTTACTGAAGAAGGTGACACCTATTGACCTGCAGCACTGCTTTGAACTGTGGAAAACTCATATGCAACGATGTATTGATAGGGAAAGGGAGTATGTTGAAGGGGACAAAAAGGTATTTGTGCAACGTTTTCAATAAAGCAAATTTTTAAGACTAGATGTTTAATTGTCCCATCTCGTACATGATTTGTTTCATTTCAAGTCAGTAATAATTGCATTTAGCTTCACATATATTCAATTTAATAATTAATCATTTGTTTTAATTTTAACATATAAAAAGAAATTATTGTCCATTTCAATGTCTTATCATTCTATTTATTTAACACATAAAAAGCATATTAGTGTCTAAATCAAAATTTTATCGTTTAATTTAATTTCTACATTTAAATGAACGATTTAAAATTAATAAAATAATTAATACCTATGGTAGCTAAATCTGTTCTTTTCAAAACTTTGCACAGACCAATATTTTAGAATTTGTTATTTAATATTATAGTTATTTAAAGTTTCACTAAAAGTAGTTTCGCCAAAAGTAGCATAGCCAAACTAATTAGTTTCAGAATTACAAATTGTGTCTGCATCTTGTTTAGTTGTTAATAAGAGACATTTCTCTGTAAATACACACACACACACACACACACAC